>VCJJ01002244.1:203429-220450 GCA_024139415.1 Backusella tarrabulga | reverse complement strand
TGATGGTTTCAGAGTGGCACATGAAAAAGAGGATTCGAGAAATTGGAGCATTCTAGAAATTGGAACATTCTAGAAAAAGGAAAGTTCTAGAAAATCATTCTGAGTGGCTCCAGCCAAGCTTAAATTAAATAGATCAGGACTGTTAAGTTCCAAAATAAGCTTGAGTGCCTGCGGTCAGTGCTGGAAGAGGCACAATTAAATTACTGGCCCTTCGTAAAAACTTGGTGGATAGACCGAAAACCACCGAAATTCACTCCAGTTTCCTTGTATGAGCTAATTTCTATTCAGGTGCACTTTTTTCACATGACTTCTTCCAGAGTTTACTTATATTGCCATATTTATAACATTAATCGTTCAAGTACGAATAGCGATAAAATAAAGAGGAATTTTAGCGGATATAGGTACACTCTTCAAATTTCCAACTGTAATCAGCACAGTATAATAGATCTCATGGTTCAGTTATAAACATTAAATTAAACACCATTCTGCACTCTTTTAAAAAGCACAGTTTAAAATGACACTGTTGTTTATTTTTACAATAACTTTTCCATAATACTCAGGCAACCAGAATCATAACCACCCCCAAACATCGAATAATGATTTAAATGATGATAAAGCTCATAAATGTCCACCCTCTCCTTTCTTCCAGGCACAGGAGGGATCACTTGATCATAAGCATAAAAGAAATCTTGACTAAATCCACCAAACATCCTCATAATGCCTAGTTCAGCTTCAGAGTGACCAAAATAAGACGCAGGGTCAAATATGATTGGCATACCATCACTTTGGCGAATAGACCAATTGCCACTCCACAAATCCCCATGAAGTAAGGCCGGTGTGACACTTGGCAGTGCATCAGGTCCTAGCCAATGATCCATACGTGTACATAGTTGCTGACCCATAGAGTCAAGATCAGGGTTCTGACCACGTACTGAATCGAACAGAGGCTCCAGTCTCTGTTTTGTCCAGAAATGCGACCAACTCGTACACCATGTATTGTCCAACTCAGTTGTTCCACAAAACGAGGTTACTTCAAAGCCAAACCGTTCACTGGTAGCTTTATGCATATTTCCCAGCCGATATCCTAGTTCACGCTGAATGTCCTTGTTGTGCATCCCTCTACCTGTCATGTCGATATATTCCATTACAATGTATTTATCTGCGCAATGAATAGGTTGAGGTGCAAATCCTTTGACTGCCTTGTTGATACGATCCAACGCGATAGACTCTGCGAGGTACCACTCCGATGTTTTTGGAGATGTTTGTGTCTATAAAAAAAAACGGTTGTAAATACTTGATTCATGGTTTAATATAACCAGCGCAAAGTACCTTTATGAAAAAATTGCCTTTATCAGTTGCATAACGCGATGCATTATTGATGCAACCACCACCAATACTTTTTTTTTCGAGGATTGTTTTACAAATACCCAACTCGGGAAGTTCCTTCTCCATAGAACTCATTTATAAACATGTGTAGATAGATGGAAAAAACACAAGAGAAAAAAAAATGATAAGAAATGAGATGATGGGAAGACAAAATATCAGATTAAATTAAATATTGCGTCACTTGAAAAATCATGCGTCATTTCTTTTGGTATGATGTATTCAATGGACACTCTTAATAAGCCAAAGCATTCAATATCAGACACCGCCCAAAAGTGCTTACTTCACATGTGTCCAAAGTTTAGATAATATGAATGAGATTGAAACCTTAAGCTCGTACAACAAAACAAATTTTGGATTGACTTTAAACGGTTAATGTTTATCATTGACAGAATAGCTGGCAGCTAAAAACCCCGTATTCAATGAAGATGATAGCTTAAAAAAGAAGAAGTAAAAAACTTGTTTTTTACTGAGTAAATATTAATGAAAAAGTAAGGCATTAATGCTGATCTTATTTCATTCGAAACGTGACTTTTTTTTCAAGAAATATAAGAAAATTATTTTTCTTTTAAAAAATAAAAAAGGATAAAGCGCTAGAGATGATGTTAGTTGTGCAAAACTAATTCATACCATGACCAACTCAAATGAAACGCAAAGAGAGTTGGAGGAAATTGAACAGCTAATAACCATCCAATTACAAGGAATCGATAAAAATTTTGCAGAATGCTGCGAATTGATGGATAGAATTATAGTTGATGTTGACGCGTACGGCACACACACAAACACTGTACTGGACGCATTCGAAGTAAGATTCATGATGCAGTGTATTCTCTGCACTGTGCTGACTGCTATTGCGCAATATAAATTAGGTATGGCAGCACTTTTTTAGTTTATTTGAAGGAGTAAAATCATATGCAGACCCTTCAATCGCTGATACGACAAGCATCACCAATCGACCACCCTTATATGATTCGACGCACAGCACCTCCACTGGTAGTCGATCCACTCCTTGGCATAGACGAAAGCGATCGCTGGAGGCAACGCCAGAGCCTGGAATGAGACTGGGTAAAAGAGGACTCACATCTACTTTCTTGTCAGACACATCATCAAGCACGAACCAGACCGATCCATTCTATTCCCCTCCTCAAACACTGCCTTTCCCACTCTCACAAAGAGAAATGGAAGGCACTCCCCTCAACCTGCAGGCAAAAATTATAACCGACAACAGTATTCAGGCACTTAACATGGGATTTTTGGATTCAGATCCATCCGATGAACTTGACCCGCCCGAGCAAGATACACCGCCACGAAATATCAGAAAATCATACCGCGACCCAAGAATGTTCAGTCCAGAAAGAAGCCCAAACGTACTAAGCCAGCATTCATCAGCAATTATGGGGTTTGCTTCACCTTCAAACAGATCGACACGACGCACTCCGTTATTCAAAAGATCCCTTTTTTATTCCGGCAGTCCTGCAGGAAATAGTTACAATGGAGAAAGTAGCAGAACCAGAAACAACAACAATAATAATAATAATCGCAATAATCGCAATAATCGCAATAATGATAATAAATGGAATGATAATATTTTGGACAAGGATAATGCTGAGGAAAGAGAGCGATTCAACCAATTTATCGAGGGAAGACAAAGACAATACATGAATCTAGATGAACTACCAAGCTTCACAGGGCGCATTCCTTCGCCCACCCAAACAAGCAACTCCGGAGGCACTATCCCCCAACCTCTCATTGGATCCCCAACTGTGCTTCGTGTGTTTGATAGAGAGAGAGAGGACTTGCGCCGATCTATGCAGAGCAGAGAATATGTAGGAATAGTCGAATTAAACAATGAAAAGGAGAGGGACGAACCAATGAATCTGGCTCGTATAACACCTGAACGATCAACAATGGCAAGGGAAATATTTGATTCTCCGCTAGTATTACGAGATGACACACCAATAAGAATGACCCAAGAACTGGATCGGTTCAGTCCAATGAGGATCGATAATATGGAGGATGTCCAACACACCCCTGAGGCTGTGCCTTTCTTTGACCAAAATCTAACCTACCGACCATCTCCACGAGAAGAAACCTCGCAGTCCAGTAACGATACCACTGCCTCTAACATTACCATGATTAGAGGCGTGAGTGATACTAATATACCTGCGAAATTCGATTTAAAGTATTTTCCAGACACGTTTAGAACGCCTCCAACCTCGACACTACTTACACGAGTTTTTAATCTGTTTTCCGAGCGTCCTGGTGAAATGCTTACAATGAAAAATGTACTTGAACTGATCAATGACGAAAAAATCGGCCAAGACAGCACAAGCATCTTGGTCGATATGCTAAGACGAAAGAAATACTTAAAGACTGTTGGTGAGGATGGCCTGGCATGGACGATTAGAAGATGATGAATTTGACTATTACTACTGTTGTGAAACAAATGACGTAACTTTTCCAAACAAGGCAACTGCAGAACGTCATTGAGTCGTAGTGCTTTCTTTTTAAACTTTTTTCACTCTAAATAAAATTAGGTAGCACCAGTTTTTTTCTTGTAAATTTAAATCGACCTTTCCTTTTTCCTCTTCTTCTTCTTTTCTACACTTTTTTTTTCACTCTTCTTCAGCTATTAACGTAAAATAACAAATCATGCTTGAACAATTCAAAAACTTGTTTAAACAAAACAAGAAACCAACAAAAGGTAAATGCAATTGCGTTTTATTTTTTCACTTGATATTTACTCTTTCTTAAATAGAAATTACACCAGAAGAAAGACAAAAGAATAAGGATGTGGCTACTCGTTTAGTAAAGGAAGAAAAGGAGCGGAAAAACATCTTGCCAAAATATCCTGGTTTGGAGCGCTTTGAAATCATCGAAAAAGTCGGAGAGTGAGTTTTTTTTTTTTTCCTTGTTTTCCTTTTTTCTAAATGGATCTGATCTATAACTTACCCCTTTAATTTCTGTTTGTTCGTTTTTAAATAGAGGCGCGTTTTCTGTTGTATATAAAGCTAAAGAAATCGAAACCGATCAATTGGTTGCCATTAAAGTGGTACGCAAAAGGGAATTGGATGCTTCTGAAGTATGTAAAATTAAAAAATAAGCAAACAATACAGAAAAAATGAGGCGCTAAACCTTATCTTTATTTAGACTGGAAAATCGCATTTGCATCCTAATATGAAAAAGAAGACAAAAGCCACCGAGGTAAGTTTTGTCATTTACTTGTGTGTTGGTGATTATATTTACTAATTTTCTTCGTGTTTTAGAGAGCCAGCATCTTGAAGGAAGTGCAAATAATGCGTAATATTAAACATAAGAATATCGTTCGACTTGTGCAGTTTTCAGAGTCCGACGACTATTACTTTTTGGTACTTGAATTATGTCAGGGTGGCGAACTCTTCCATCGTATCGTGGATCTCACTTACTTAAGTGAGGACCTTGCAAGACACGTCATTGTTCAGGTTGCAGAGGGTGTCCGTCACCTTCATGTCGATTGTGGTGTGGTTCACCGGTAAAGTGTTACAATTAATATATAAATGCTTAATCTAAACTAAAAATACTAATATGTTGTGTTATGATGATTAGTGACATCAAACCTGAAAATATTCTATTTGAACCCATCCCCATTGTCGAAAGAGCGAACCCTGAAAACTTATTTAACGATGAAGATAAAAAGGACGAGGGTGAGTTTACCCAAGGTGTTGGCGGTGGTGGAATTGGCGTTGTAAAGTTGGCAGATTTCGGATTATCAAAGATTGTTTGGGATAACTCTACCTTAACACCCTGTGGTACGGTGGGATACACAGCTCCTGAGATTGTAAGGGATCAAAAGTACTCGAAATCAGTTGACATGTGGGCCATCGGTTGTGTTCTCTACACCATTTTGTGTGGTTTCCCTCCCTTCTATGACGAATCTATCCGTGCTCTCACACATAAGGTTGCACGTGGTGAATATACCTTTCTCAGCCCCTGGTGGGATCCAATCTCCCCTGCTGCCAAGGATCTCATTAGAAATTTATTGAATATTGATCCAGAGAAACGCTATAGTATCGAGGACTTCTTTGAGCATCCCTGGGTTAAGCAAACACAGTTCCCTCCTCCTGCTGCCGCCAAGACTGCAAAGAGCAAGTCTACTTTGGATCCCCGAGCACAGGCCATGCAGAATGCTGCAGCTAAAGCTGCTGCCGCTCAGGAAGAAAAGAGTAAACAAGCAGAGACCGTTCCTGAAACACTACCACCAAATAACGAAATTCCTGCCAAATCTAAAACCAAGCGTACCGACGTCTTTTCCCCTGGAATCAACTCTATCAAAGAAATTCTTGACATTACCTATGCCGTTCAAAGAATGGGTGAAGAGAAAAAGAATCGCGCTAAAGCTGCTACTCCCCGACATGGTCTTGGTGGTTACGACTCCATATCTGACGATGATGATGAAGATGACACATCGTCCGATGGTAGCCAGTCTGATAATATAAGTGCCGACAGCTATGGTATTCAGAGAGAAGTCATTGCCATGGCCGAGCAATTAGCTCAAGACGGTAAAGGTGTTGCACCTGCATCTTATGCAGCAATTCCTCAACAACAATACACAAACGACATCGCAACACCTGTATCATCCAGAAAGAAGCGTAACGTCTTTGAACTTGATATGAATAACGCCACAATTTTGAGGAACAGACGTGTTCAAGTCTAATCGGGCCTAGCTAAAAGGTTGAGGAAAAAAGAAGGTTTTAAACTATGGTTTTTTTTTGTAATATTGCATTTTATTTCTTTTCTCTCCTTTAAACCCTTATTTTGTATATGATCCTTTTAAAAAAAAATACCCAAACCTGTAATAAACTATAAAAAAAAAAGAATATATAAATATGTTGCATGATCTTAAGATGTTGAACCAATGAAAGGCCTATATATTCATAATTAATGAAGTGATATGAAGAAAATATAATAAGAAGAAAAGATGCTGCTAGGTTTAATTCATAGTGCCTAACCATGATTTAACTAATAGAATCATATAGTGTTTCGGTTTTCGTTAAAATTAGTAGATATTTATTCAATTACAAGTTTAGGTATGTAATTTCTGTCAAGACACTTCTCCAACTGAATTGAAGAAAATAAATAAAAAAAATTTAAGCCATAACTTATAATTATCATAACAAAAAGTTATATAATAAACCCAAGTACAAACTGCTTGGGCGTAAAATATCACAAAGATATATGGTCGCTTATAAATGAACGTTTTTGATAATTTTATATGCTATTTTTATAGATGCTATACAACTGTGGCATTGGAGAAAATTCATAGCGTGTCCTTCCAATATTTTAATGTTTTACCATAAATATACACAAGAAAACGTATTAGATGAAATAGTTTATTTTTGTAATATAATTTAACAGCAAACAAACAATGTATCTCACTCTTAACAATAAGCATAATATTCGTTGTTAGAGGACTTAAAACAATAAACGAAGCATTAGAGATTCTCTAGTCGTCTTAGCCTTTTCTGTTCTACCTTAACCTCCTGTAATTTTCTATTGATTTGTTTTTTAATTTTTGTTTTAGCCTTTTCAATATCCTCGTTCCAGTCGTCACTTGTACTGGTTATAGTATAAGCTGTTATATTTGGATTGGTATTTGTTGATGCTGTGCTAGATTCATGATTATTTGTATCAGTTGTAGAAGCGACAGGTGTATCGATGTTATGGTTACTTGGATTGGTATTAGATGTTAAGTTATTACTGAGACTTTCGGTGGAATCAGTGCTAGTATTAGTATCAAGAGCGATAGAGCAATGGCACACCAACTTTGAAGATGCATTAATTCATGACTGTACTTGAAAATTACTTTAATAAAAATGCTAAGTGTACTCTAATTTCATTTAATTGTAAATAGTGAAACTTTGCATAATTAATAAGCTTATTATTTAATAGACTTGGGTCTATTCCTATTCCTTTAAGTCTTTTGCATATAAGCTATTTCTGAATACAATAAGCATAGTAAAAAGTCGAAGCGTCAAGTTCAGATTCGAAATGAATGAACACAAAGCTACTATCAAAAGTTAAATCTTAGTCAAATGCTGTGATGCTTTGCTTACTTTTTTTGCTCCGTTTTGATAATATGTAGTAGTAGTTTAACAATAGAACATTCACTCAGAATTTGTTTTAATTATCCACTTTTTATATCCTTTATGTTATCACCACAAAGTTGAACGAGGCACTTTCTGTTGCCACACGCCTCGCACATGACAGATATCTGTGTGGAAAACAAAAAAAAATGGATATCGTTACATGCACTACACTTTTCACTACAAATTAAATTAGAGTGTCGTCGTTCAAAAAAATAAAGGTATAACATGAACATGATATTGTTCTTACCTTTTGCAAAGAGTCAAAACGATGTGAACATCAATACAGTGGATTCCCGCCAACCTCCTTCCATTCATAAAGCCATTTGCATTGTTGTAACAAATAAAAGAACTGCGCCATGAAGAATGATAATTAAGTATTGATAATAATTAAGAATAAAGTAAGTATAACCATGAGTGTGCATTACCAAAGATAATTTAGCATATTTTGAGATAACTGGTATCACTTTGACGGAAAGTAAAGAGGTACATTTTTTATAGATCATAATAAAGTAAGAGAAAGAGATAGAGATAGATATAGAGATAGAGATAGAGAGATAAATAAAAACAATTTTCTCCGCCTTTTATTATTTACCTTGCACAATCAAATTGAGCTACATAATCTTTCCTCTGATAAATAACAATCATTCTCTCCTTATTATTAATGAACTGTTACCTCTTTTGTAAATGGCAACAACATGCTCTATAGGAAGTATACTCATTTTCTATTAATCAGCGACCCAGTATTATGATCATTTGAAGCTTAAGAATGGGATTGACAGCATCCTAGGTTATCATTATTATTATTTGAGGTAAAAATAAAAATAATAAAAAAAGAGCGTGCAGGCATTTTTTTTCTTTTGGTCATCTTTTGTGGGTGGCATTAGGTTTACTTTCGAGGTAGACATTTTGATATGAATTGCTAATCACCTCCTCGTGGTCATATCTGGACAACTACTATTTCTGTGGAAGTAGTAGGCTAAGTATTAGCATTTTGATTAATTTAGCGTTTTTTTTCTAAATAAAGTTTATTGGTTCTTGTTGGAGTTAGAAAGACATATGAACGCTTACAAATAGATGATTTCGGTAATTTTATATGCTGTTTTTATAGACGCTATACAACTGTGGCAAGGGCGAAAATCCATTGTGTATCTTTCTAATGCTTTAATGTTTTACCATACATAGAATGGGAAGGTTCAAAAGTTCAGAATTTCTTTTTTACAGTAGTGTCCATATTTAATATTCTAGGCACAACATCTCACTGCTAAATTATTTCAGGAGTCAAGAATGAGTGCAGAGAAATGAAGAGTAAATTTTATTTTATAATCCTTAGTCTTTTAATTATTTCTTTGGATTCATTTTTTACATTTTACGCTCAAATAGTTTGTACTTGGGTTTAATATATAACTTTTTGCAATGATAATTATAGGTTCACTACAAAACAAATAAGAGATTTCGCAATATGCAGAATATCATATCTCTAAAAAACTTTGATCTGACATAATCCAAAATAAAAACTAGCACATTTATAGTTATCTTGGTATCACCATTGAATAGCATGAATGTTTTAATACTAAACTATTTATAGCCAACCTTACCTGCTTGAAACACAAGGAGAAAAGTTACCTGAATCAAAAAAACGAGTCGTTTTTCTTTGGCATAATGCTCCCAAAAAGAGAAATTGAAAGTATGGAGAGCTGGTATTTACCAAGAATCGATGTGAAAAACATAAATAAATGATTTGGCTGTTTTACATGAATAGAAATGGCGTAATTTTTTACATGTAAATGCTTTTGTTTATCTATCATGTGTCTATGATTAGGTAGTAATGTTGTTTAATGGACATTACAAACCACTTTGAGGCGGGTGATAGATTTTAATATCTGTTTTCACAACCAGATTCAAAGCCCCTTGTGGCTTGTTTATAACACTTGTTTTTAAAAGCATCTTTTTACCACTAATCACCATAAGATTTTTTTGTATGTAGATCTAAGTTAAGACCAATTAAATCAATCATGTTCTAGAACCATTCACTGTAAAACGCTTTTAGTTTTAAACCTGGATACTTTGGTACAGCAATGAAAATGAAGAGAGATGCACCACGTTCAATTCATGTATCATTAGCATGGACATTTATCAAAGTTACGAGTCTAAGAGAGGGAGGAATATCACAGCTATATAACGATTTAAACGATATGTAAGCTCATCAATTGGAGAATGGGTGTTATGGATACCCTTTATTTTCATATTTTTATTTTTATGTTAATTCCAGTTCTTCAAGAGAACGGTACTAGGCTATAACAAAACATGTTAAAAATAGAATAATTAATTTTAAAAGACACAAAACTTGTTTAATTTATAATAGTTAAATATATAACTATTAAAGAGAAAAGATTCATATTCCCTAAGAATGTGCACAAGTTAAAAGATATGAAAATAGATCTCAATTGTGTCTGGTAAGAAGCATAACTTACTCATGTATCAAAAGTTTATATATTCTAAAGCCATAAAAATCATTGCTATTACAAAAAAAGAAAGAGCCTACATGTAACGTGAATATCGATAAGGTCAGACTCAAAATTAAACAAATAAGCTTATTTTGATTATCAAAGTACAAGATTAGCTTTTTATTGACAATCAAGAACAAAGATTAGTGGAAAGTTAGAACCAATTATATTTTTTCATAATTAAACAAATGGACTCTTTGCACGTTGATCATGGCACTCAAATTCTAGGACATGTCATTGGGTCGCCCCAGGCTTTGTTCTCCAAGTGTAACATTCTGAGAAATTAAAACACTTGTTGTAGATTAAAAGTAACCAGCAAGAAGGCGTTTGAGGTGTTTACTATCGAAAGCACATGAAAATAAAAAGATTTTAAAACACAATAATATCAAAGAATGTAATAAACTCGCACATGACCACAATGGGGACCATTTTAAGCATTCGAGATTCGAGATTCGAGATCATTGGGTAGTATAGCATAAGCGAAATGCACCAAGAAAGGAGGAGAAAAAAGATCAGTTAAATGTAGCGGATGCACACTTTTTTGGGCAAAAGAAATAATAGTTGAATGGCCGCTGGTTATTCTTTTTCCATTTTCTTTTTTTTTTGTGTGCGTTTAATGGTTACCTTTTCTCTCTTTTATTATTTTTATTTATTTTTTACTTGTTATTTTCTTTCGTTCATGGGTTTCTATCGATGGCCCAAACAATATGTAAAACGCATATATTAAGTTCAGAGGAAGAAATCTTTCAAAACCAAGCCTCTCGAAGTAATGAAGCAACTGAAATGGTGGCAGCAGTCATGTCCATTGCAGACGATGATCAAGTAGAGGATGAGTCGAGCGATTCAGAAAACTATTGGACTTATGAAGAATATGCCCTTATTCAAGAATATTACGAAAACGAAGAAGGCGGAGAAGAAGAAGAAAGCGAATTGCTATTAATGACAGACCAAACAAGTCCTTTAACGGATCATACGGATTTATAAACAGAAAAAAAAATCTATTCACATGTTCATATGTTCTCTCCCTGTATGTTTCTTTATTTCTTAACTTAAATTGTACATATAATATTTTATATATAAAAAAAAAAGGATCGACATTAAAGTAAAGCTTAAAACCCCATCAAAGTTGTCATTTTCTCCTTTTTTTATAAGTTTTGAAGCTGTTCATGAATCTCTTCTTCCGAGAAGCTTGCTATACGAAGATACTTTACAAAGCGATCTGTTTCTTCTATGTGTTCTTGCTGAATCAATGTTTTATCGACATGTGTTTTGCTGTTTCGTAAAGTGCATAGTAATTCTTGAGCTTTGGTTGCCTTTTCTATTTCTTTTTCTCGACTGTTTTGGATGAGTGCATGTATTTTATCTTGCTGAGAAGTGGGCTGAAGAATAGATTGAATGTCCATAACCGTATTCCCACTATAAACAGGATGCAGCTGGTCCCAGTATGGAAAGCGTTTGCTTATTTCATCTATTATTATACAAGTTACTAATATCTATATTAATAAACATAAACATGTCTTGTTACCATGGATGGCCTTTTCGCTTACACCGATACGTCTTAATCTGTTCCCTTCTGTGTCGTTCCATCGTTTTGTATATTTATAGTTGCTTTGTAGTGTTGATATCTTGGAGGCGATGTCTTTGGGCTGTCGATGATGAATACCGACGGTTTTTAACCTGTTGATGATTTCCTCTAGTAGCTCTTTTTTGGGTACTCTGTCCATAGAATAGTCTTCTTGTTTCCACCTTTTATAATTTGGTTTATGAGAAAGCCATTCGATTAATACATCCATAGAAGAAGGCCCGTCCACACCATCTTTGACCCAGCTTTTATAGGGCTTTTTGCCCTTCATATTTCTCGTTTGAGTGGTCATAACTGTCATAGAGGTAGAGAAAAGAGAAAGATAAGAAGTGCGAATATTTATGTTTTTATATGCATACAAGTGTTTGAGCAAATATTAGCAAAAGCTAAGAATAAAAAAATCAGCTTTTTGGTTTTAAATAGCCAAAAAAAACAAAAAAAAATGTGACCAATTCAAGCCTTTGTCTTTGCTTCAAACTTGATCGGGCCAATGAAATAATCATATAAAATTAAATAAACTAAACATTTAAAGAAAGGATCGTCGGTTTGGAGGTTAGCTATTTCAGGATTGTGACCAGTGCCGTTTTTCCATTCTAATGAATTTAAATTCACTCAATACAAAAGAAAAAACCTTAATTACCCATTATTAACCTTATTAATTTAAACAAATAAACTTGAGTTCTCTCTACATGACTTTTTGGATTTAATTAACTAAACTAATAGAAATATCAGTTTTTTTTTTTATTTAATGAGAAACTTGGTCGGCACACCAAGCTGCTAATCTTGAACAGTCTTCTTCCCAAATCTCCATATTAGGAGATAATGGAGAGGAAATAAGCCAAATATGTGGTGCCTCTCGTGTAATGACGTCAACTTGGACATTTTCTCTTTGGAGTCGAGAAATAAAGTCTTCACAGTCATCACTAAACACCTCGGTACTTCCATAAGTTACAAGTGTGGGACAGATATCTTTCCATGATGCATGAAGAGGGGAGACTTTGTGAATAGCTTCAAGTTTCGACTGAGGGTCTGTGTACTTTACACCATCAAAGAAGTAATCGTAATGATCCTGTGCATCGTCAAACATGTATTGTGCAAGACAGTCTACATACTTTCTCTTTGATTCTAATATTCTTCGGTGGTCTAAACTAATCCATGGTGAAATACAAATATTACCAGCAGGCTGAGGCAAATCAGGTGAGTTGAGATCACGTAAAGCCAACATTAAAGAGGCAGTCAAGTTTCCACCAGCACTGTCACCCCCTAAACAAGCCAAATGAGTACATATATACATAACATGTCTCATACATATGCAGATATTTACCAACAATCACTTTTTGTGGGTTGATCTTGAGATCTTCAATCAAATATCGATATCCATTCATAACATCGGTCCTTGTTGTAGTATAATTCACTTCGGGCTTCATCTGATATTGAACGGCAAAAACGCGCACATCCATATTTCTTGTCTTTTTCAAATATTCAATGATATGAATATACGATTCCAGGTACATGGTAGGTTGTCCCATTCTGAATCCACCTCCTAGGAAAATCATGTGGAAAAGTTTTAGAGTTACCAAATACGGAAGATTAAATCTGACAACCATAAATTCACTTTTTGTGTACAATTACCATGAATATAATAGAGAACCAAATCAGCTTTGTTTGCTGTGTTCTCAACTGAAGCCACTCTGGAAGTAAATAGTTGGGAGTCCTGAACAACCCAGTATCCTTTACATTTGTTGTTGTTTATCTTTGTAAGGTAATCATATTGGTGTCCATATGGCTTGGTGGCGGTAGACATTAAAAATCTACCACGGGAGATCGAACTTGCCAAGATGAACTCGATGACCTTACAACGGACCTTAAGAGGGAGCATCATCAATAATCTTTGTTTGATATCCTTATTAATTATCCTTGCTCCTAATTTCACACATATTCAGTTTATGTCCCTTTTTTTCAATTATATAAACGAATTTACCCATGTTTCGACCATTTTTGGAGCTGAGAAATGCAAATAAAATTGCAAAAATAAAGGATTTTTTTCCAGGATGAAAAGTATCCATTTCGTTAAGAATAAAGAAATAGATGAAGATGAAGAAGAGAGGGGGGGGGGGAAATGGGAATAGATCTATTAAGTATTGCGGCAATGTAGCACAAGTCTATAAAACGGTGTGCCAGTTTCTTCATGCCCTTAGTGTATGTCACATGTCAATTCGGGCTTCCATCCTGTCTTCTCAGGTTCAATAATGTGATTGTAAACATAATTCCCTCCCATCAGTTTTTAGCATAACAAAAAATGAAATGATTATATAGGATTTAAAGATAAAAGTGGTGAACTGGAAGAAAAGTTGTTGCGTTCGTGTTTGCGGCTTATAAAATATTTAAAAGCACTAATATGGAAACCAATATCATTACTACAACCCATTCCATATTTGGTCTATTTCATACTATTCGCTTCAATTTTGTATTCCAGGATAGTATGACTTAGTCATTCAATTTGGATACAAACGTAGTTTCGAAGATGTTTTCCACATCATTACAACATAGCTAGATATCAAAATGAAATGCAACATTTATGAAACCTGCCCAATGACTTTGCTTGAATTTTCTACCAAACTAATCTCACTTTGTCATTATAATTCTGGTGGTACTTCTTCTTCATCGCCGAAGGACCAACTGCAATATACTTTTGTTATAAATTAAAAATAAAAATGAGGATAAAGCATAATAATTTAAAGTTGGCGACTTACATCATCATTTGAATCGATTACAATAATGCCCTTCTGCTTTAAAGTGAAAATAAAAATAGGTATAAGGCATAACAATGTAAAGTTGATAACTTACTTCCTGTGTCTTGTGTATTCTGTGAGTGAGTTTCATTTTTTATTATCCCCACTGATGTATTGTCTTTCTCAAGAAAATGAGAACAAATTTCAAATTAATGAGAAAAGGTCGATGAAAAAAAGGGGGGGTTAAGAGAGGTGAAGAGATTGGTATTAACCCAAGGCATGATACTAAAATAATGGAATATAGTATGCCTGGCGAGCCAGATGTTTTGGTTTTTAAAATATTGTATAAAAATTACAAATTATGAAAAATGGGACCTACTGAATCTACCTATGCTAAATTGGTGCGTTACTCTGTCGCTTTGTATCATGCTATTTCTCATTGGTGTGTAATATACCTTTATGGACGTTGCTACATGGCTACCTATCTCTTTATTTGCTCACTGACTGAAATATACTCTCTATACGTGATATATTTCTCTTTTCTCAATTACTCCCCTGGTTTTTCTCATTTATTTGAAATATTTTCTCAATTATTTTTCCCCTTTTTCTCATCAATTTGTAATTTTTTCTCATTTTCTTGAAATAAACAGTACAAAGCATCAGGAAAATCCACTTCCAAAAATAAAAAAAGTTGATCATACAGAAATGCTTATTAAACAATGCATTGGTATCCTGTAAAGATAAACACAGCTTATGTTATTTTATTGTTTTTCAAAATACAATTATAGGTTTAAAATAAAGATTTATACATTATATTTTATATTTCTTAATATTCATAATCATAAAAGCGATGACCCAATTCATCGTTGGTGAAGGGACAGGGTTATTTCTGTAAATGGGTTGGATGTGACATGTAGTAAGAGTAGCGTTGTAATAGTAGTGGCGAGCAGTCCTTGAAGGACTCAAAGAGCTCAACGAACAGACTATTAGAGTGGTTTCGATTGTTGGTCAGTTCAAAGAAAACAAGTGAAATTTGCTGAATCTCATCCAGGAGAGGTGACGAGAGACTTTTGGGTGGTGATATGCTTGTGTTGATCTTGTTTATAATATTAAAGGATTTAGCAATATATGCACCGCAGACACAAATATTATTCAGGGTAATGCTGTCAGCAGGCAGGGTTCGTAATATGTTGCTAGCCACCAATCAGTTAGTAGTTGGTTTCGTTCCACCAAGTCAGGACCGGTTTTATCACCAAATCGAATGAAGATATCCAATTAACATTTCCTGCAGACACCTTGCCAAGCCATTATTACAAAAGGAACTGAACAGCCCCTGTTCAACTAGCAGTCTGGTTGCTTTGGGCGTACTGGCCAGGTACATAAAAAAGTAGGGCGCTGTGATTTGCAAATGTAGCCAAATAGATATCAGGGTTGCTATTATAAACAAGGTATATCAGGCTTGGAAGAAAGGATATAGTGACTGTGACGTCTTAAATACAGCGCTCCATGTCATCGTTAAGGTGCACCGTAGGAACTCGCCTTGACAACCCAGGCATGAAAACCCTCGCTCACCAATGGTAGCAGCTGAGTGACGCAGTTCTTAAATTCGCCCTTGGAACGTACACTTGTGGGGGGAGGGGGGTAAACAAGGCATCAATGCAGAGCATGATAGATTCCAATATAGGTCGATGGAAGCGAATGGCGGTGCGATCACGGAAACTATTCATGACGGTGAAGTTTTCCCGCTCAAGTAACTAAGATAGGTAACTGGAACACCTGGTGTGTATATTTGTTTCTTGCATGGGCTACGTACTGGCGTTTCTGGATGCTTTTGACCTGGAGAATGATAGACGGGGTGATGAGATAGGTCCAAATGTGCAGTGGATGGTGAAAGAATAAAGCAACTAGACATGCCTTTTTTTTGTTTTTTATATATTTTTTTTCGTTATAGACATCCTACAACTTTCACAACCGCTTGTTGAGAATGTTTAGGACGATTCTCCTTCGTACATCCGGGATGTTCTCTTGGTGGAATTTGAAGTCACCTTCTCGTGACAGACACTCAGCGTAGCAGCAGACAAACACACCACAGTCGGTCAAGTTTTCTTGTTGGGGGATGTCCTTGGGGGTCTGGACGCTCCACCCTGTGGAGTCAAAAGGTGTGTGCTTCTTGTCCTGGTGCTCCTGGTCTAGGTAATCCCGAAATAGATCCAGCGTACGGTCGTGGTTTCCACTCATTGAGTCATAAACTCTAACCTCCTTTGCTTTCATGTCGATAACACCAAGCGTCCAGTGGGATGATCGGTTGATGGGAATGAACACAAGGTCCTTTGAAAATATATCAACATTAGCCTAAAATAGAATCCTTATTAGTCCCATTATTAGTCCCATTATTTATATTTATTTATACAATACTTACTCGCTGGGTCCATCGGCGAACGTTGGCATATCCTCGCTCTCGCAAGGTTTCGTAGAAGTACGTGTTAAAACAGTGTACTTTTGGCAGAGATTGGTTGCCTTCTACTCTGTCCATCAACAGCGCCATGTAGAAGTTGATGACTTCATCGTTCAACCATGTGTCGGGATACAGCTTATAGACATCTTTGTACTCCACAGTGGCATCTTTATACTGTGAGACAACACCGAGCTGATTGGGACGCAGCGTGGCTGATACCCGTGCATCTTCTCCAGCGGC
>VCJJ01002244.1:151974-170948 GCA_024139415.1 Backusella tarrabulga | reverse complement strand
TTTTTTTCTTTTTTTTTTTTTTACTGACAATAATCACGTGCAGTATATCTTTTGTGTGTATGTTTGGCCAATGATAATCAAGTCAATATATAACCTCAACATGGACAGAGAGGATATCTCGATTCAATGTTGAAAGAAATAAATCAAATAACAGCACCTGACTCATTATGATGAGTACAAGGGCTCTTATTATGTCTACCAAAGGAAACTGACAACAATACTTGAAATTGTGCTCACATATGATATCCAAGAGATGACGCCACTAAAGTGATCTTTGATATTGACAAAAAAATACAATGTTTATTTTAATAATAATATAAAAAAAATCAGGATATTCTATGCTTTTATTCTTCTTCATCTAGCTCTTTCAAGTATGCCAGCAGTCTTCTTTTATGAATAATGCCTAGGTATCGTCCGTCAGAATGAGTAACACATAGGTATCTTGCTCCCAGCTTTGTAAACATATCCATTAATAGTGTGATGGATGAATGTTGATTTATAACGATAGGTGCCTATGTATCAAAGTAAAAAGGTAAATAAAAATCATAAGTATTTATATCATTCAAAAACTTACGTGATCAATGTATTGTGAAAAGTCGTTCAATGGTTGGTTCGTTTCTTGTGCTTCTTCTTGCAGCTGCTCTACCGGATTGGCCAACAGACCTTCAACCAGTGGAGGGATATTGGGATCAGTTGGATTACTTTGAACAAACGGTCTAAAGTAACAGGGAATAGCGTTTATTTCCCTCTCATTCAAGGTGGATTTGACGGCATTTTCCAGTTGCTCAAGACCATGAATCAATTCGCTTGTTGCAATGTAACCCGCTAGCGTATCACCATCACTGAGAATGGGGAAACCACCATCGTCGGCATAGCCTAAAGCAGAGATGACAGAAAGCTTGTGCTTCAACTTTCCGACAGTGATAGGTTCTTCCAATTCGATTGTAGACAGGTACTCTGTTATATTTAGAATAGTACTTGTATGTACATATTCTCGTTTTGCTTCCAAATAGGGCAGATTTTTTAACTCAATCAAAAGGTCGTAGATTCCTTCGACATACATGGCATCAGCTACCCATTTGGCAACCATAACTGAAATCATAATTGGCTATTAATAACAAGAAAAAGAATGGTTAGACAAAAACCGGATGTCATAAAGTGACAATACAAATAATAATAAGAGACTTACCAGCGCATAAGTGAGAGAGTATGTTAATTCAAACATGATGACTACCAATGAGACTATTTTTTTTATTGTTAGAATAGTAATTTGGCATTAGAAAAAAAACATGAAAACGCTTACCTGTTGTTCTAGTAACACCTGCCAAACTAGCAGCTGCTCCTACCATAGCATAAACACCCGGAATGACACATTCTCCACGTGTCATAAGATCATCTGCACATGCAGTAAAAGGCCACAGATTTGGGTAGCTTAGCGTCATATATTGCGTGATAAGCCCAGTGATTCTTCCTATAATTGCTCCTACAATAAGACCAGGCAAAAAGATACCTCCAGGAACAGGACAACCAAAAGTAATGATGGTAAGTCCAATCTTGATAACAAGTGCTGTTAGAAGCAAATAAAGTAGATTTGGTATTTCGCCGACAGAAAGCCTACATAAATCATTAATTTTCTGTAGTAAATCATATATCCAAGTCGATATACTTACGCACAAAGTCCACCATTATTATCGGTTGGTGAACACTCGGAGAACAGATTTGCAACAAATTCACTAAGACTCATTCTAAACACAAAAACAAATGAGAATGATGCAATATACAAAAAAAAAAAGCTTACCGCGTGAATGGATTCCAATAGTTGACGATTGCAGTTACTAGCATAATTCCCAATACTTCAGTAATAGGATAGCGGCTCAGGAAAGTGTTCTTTCTGACATACTGAAATTTAATATTGAAATAGGCTACAAAAGCACCAAAGAAGCCCTAGAATGTACAAGTTAGTTTCAGAAAGAAAGAAAGAAAATAAAAATAAAATATAAAACAAAAGAAAAAGGTGTGCTTACCGCGCATGCACCACAAAATATCATTGGTACCATTTCAAACAAGTGGTAATCTTTGTCATAGTGTACTTGAAACAACACAATCTTACCGGTTCCAAATGGATCAGCGATCTAGTAAAAGAAAATATATGAGATGATGCTTTTTTTTAGAAATATATATATAAAAATACCTTGAGAACTACAGCAGCCACCATAGCACAACAGTAACTTCGGATCATTGTCTTCATTGGGAAATAGTAACTAACTTCTTCTAAACTAAACAAAACGCCTCCGATGGGTGCGCCAAATGCGACAGCTACACCAGCAGCAGCGGATGCGGACAAAATTTCTCGCCTTTTACCTGAAAAACAAAGAATGAGTCTATCATTTTTTTATAAATAACAGCAGAGCCAACCTACTTTCATTTTTATTAAATTTTGGAAACAGACGGCAAGCGATATTTCCAGCAGAACAAGCCAAGTGAACGAAGGGACCTTCTTTACCCACGGTAAGACCAGCAGACGTTGAAAAAATCTAGTAATTTATATTAGATAATGTAGTATATATAAATAAATATGCAATACATTACGTTGCCAACGCTCTTGACAAGAAGTGTTTTGATACCCAAAAACCCCTTTATTACAAAGCCACCCAAGATAACCTTAACTTCGGGAATACCTGACCCCGCACTATAGTATGCAGTCTTCGTTTCGTATTGAGGACTATCGATCGTTTCATATTTATTTACATCATCGCGTGTAAAATTCGAGTGGATGGAGGATGCTGAAGATACTTTGGGAAAGGGGTCGGCTTTGGATGGCGTTCTGACAGATATTTTCTCACCAGTGTACTTGACTAATACGACGGAAATAAACGAAAATACTAGCTGTAAAAAAGAAAAAAAATTAGCTTCTTTTTTTTTCTGTGGACAATGCTAAAGATTCGTTTACTTACACCAAATAATGTATACATGCCAAAGGCAGAATAATAAGCTTCATTTTCATCTTCAATACCAAACACCTCTGGCCAAGTTCTCCAGGCATCACACGGCCCTATTAACGTCTTAAAAACAGGTCTCAAAACAAGTTTTTTCTTTTCATTACCTTCAATCTCCCAACAACAAAAATTATTATTTAATCTCCAATTCGTTGTGCAGTAACCTATCTTCAGATCAGACATCCATTCTTGTACGACATCAATAAACCAAGCAAATGCAGCAACAACTGCTCCAATGATCGTCACCAATAGCCATGCTTGTGATGCATCATTGAGCTTTAACCAATGGCCTCTCCAACCTGGTACTTCTCTAATTTTACGTTTTCTAATACCCTCTTTGATTCTATCGTGGATAAAATCTACAATATACATATATAAATAACCTTCATATATACTGTTTCTCTCTTGTGTGCCATTACCTATACTGGAATAGGACTCATTCCACACTCTGACACCAGTGCTTTCTTTCACTAAATCTTGTCGATCTTCATCATAATATCCGGTACGTTTATTGAACCATTTAAATTTAGAGTCTTTGTTTTTTGAACTAATGTTCGGGAATACTGCTTGTTCTAATGTGGGGGAGGGAAGTGGACTTGAGAATGAATCGTTTGTTTGATAGGTAGGACGGTTAGGTCTGCGACGATCTAACAGACCGGATCGTTCTGTAGCCATTTAGAAAAAAAATAACAAAAAATGAAAAGAAGAAGAAAAGAAAAAGACTTGATTCCAAAAAAAAAATATTCGTTATATTATATGGATTCACAGGGAAAAAAAAAGGCTTGTCATGGGGTTCATGGAAGTAAAGACGTGATTAATCAGTTACTCTTTAGACTTTTTGAAACACAGCTTGACAATAGCCTTGTACAACAAAGCCTTATTATGTCTCCAACCATTTTATTTTATAATTAACCATGGCATTGTATATATGTGAGATGCACGTGAGAATCTATCAATACTTTTTCTATTTCCGTATTTTTCTCCTTCTTGTTAAATGTTTCTTTTTTTCTGAAAAAAAAATAGAAACAAATGTTTCGAACAAGAGAGAAAATGGAAAAAAAAAATTTTTTTCTT
Organism: Backusella tarrabulga; assembly: GCA_024139415.1. NCBI lineage: Eukaryota > Fungi > Mucoromycota > Mucoromycetes > Mucorales > Backusellaceae > Backusella > Backusella tarrabulga. Next base: position 166,878 of record VCJJ01002244.1, on the reverse strand, counting down.
TTATTAAAAAGTTGTATGTACAGGTGCTAGCATTTTTTTTTGGTCCTTCGTTCTCAATGACGTAAAACTAAAAACCTTCTTTATGTGTGTACAAAATAAACAAATGATTATCATTAATGGATAATAATTGGTCTGAGTTCATATCAAAAATACAGTAATCCATTATTTGAATACAGATAACAGTTTGATGATTTATCCATACTAAATACACTTGATACTCTGAATATCCATATTATCACCATTGTCGTTTATATAATGTGGTTGGAAAAGGGATAAATCACTGAAATTTTGGCAATACCATGATAACATTGTTTATTTGTTTAGACCTTTACAAAAAGCATAACTCTATATTGCTTGTGCAATGTACTGGCGTAAATGACGTTATTAAAGCTTAAAAGCCCATACGTTTAAAAAAAAACTCTATTTTTTCAAACACTTTTTTTTATACTTTTACTTTTGTCTATAAACAAGACATACGAATCGAGCTATTTGGTTGAAAACCCAATATATGCAATGATAATCATATATAAATAATCTTGCACAATATCAGACAAAGATTTGACAGTTTGAAACATTTAAGAATTAAATAGTTTATCCATTTATAGATCTCGATATTGAGCTCTAATAAATTACCAATCAACGTCCTGAGGAAGTATGGATTCTCATACCAAAACTAATATTAAAATGTTGACCTTGAATTCTTTGTTCTATTCACACAGTCTTGTCAATTTCGTCAACTAAAAAGTTTAAATATCTCCTCAGAGTGATTACTACTAGCTTGGTTTGCCTATATTTCATTTTACAAAAGCAGATTTCAAAAATTAGTTGATTGCTATTATAACTTTCTTATATAAAAAAATGAATAATAAAGTTATTTACAAATGTAACGATACAATATGGTACAAAATGTTAGTATTATTATTGTTATTATTATTCTTGGAATGCTGTATCATATAGACTATTACACATTTTTACCTACATCTCCATGCTCAAAAGTCAGGAAAGTCGCTGCTCTTTAATTTAATTTAGTTAAAAAAAAAAGTCTAATCCCATTCTAAACAAATGTGTTTTTTACTTTAAAATGATATAGATCATCTAGTTTTTTATAAACAAGTCAAGTTAGGAAGTTTCTCAATATTCTTGTATTTTATATTTCAGGAGTTACTGGTGTTTGACACTACTTTGTTTTGATAAGGCACCCATTTTTTACCAATGGTCCATCTTTGGCATCGATAAAAAAATATAGGGGATGCAAAAACGTTATGATATTATGGTAGTTTAACCATGATGGAATAAGTAAATTAATAACGACATTAATTAATTTTCGCTATGCATCAAATCACATTACTATAGTACCATTCACTGACTCCTAGAAAAACGATTGACGCGCTTTGAGACTATAGAAAAGTGTCAAAGATATAAGGTAGTTGTTTTCATTATGTCCTTTCTTAAAATTCCAGAAATAATAATAAAAAAAAAGAAGAAGAAATCCCAAATTCAGAGTGTTCTCTTTTTTATTCTTTTATGCCAAGTTTATAACAAATGATGAAGTGAAAGTACGTACATTCTGTGCATAAAGTTATCAGCATTCACATATTTGTATGACAAAACAACTTGTTACACTTAAATGCAATCTAAAAAACTCAACAGTATTAAAGGCGAAGTCATGTTTGTTTGTAAGTTTTAGATTTAATTAATTGGATAAACACACAAGCTTTTGTGGATATCTTACGAAAAAAATGGTAATAAATCGCACAATGTTATCATTTTGAGTGCAGATTTGGTCACAAGATCATGTTTTTCCCAGGAGTAAAAGATATCACATTTAAACTAAAAAAAACATGACGGTCAGCTATTCCAGTAAAATAGGAACCCCACTTTAATCCAGTCGAAGTTCCAAGAAACGGTGTAGATTTCTTGCTAAATACCTCATAAAAAAGGAAAATGACAGCTCTCATTTCATTCATGTATCCACTTTCCAAACAGCGTTGTGTAAACCTTTTAACCATTCTCAAAATAAGCTTAACAAAATTGCTGTGACGAGTGACATCATGTGAAATAGATTTCTGTAAAACTGCTGTAATCAACAAATAAATGCCTCAATGCACATATAACCTGGCAGTGGTGATCGACCATGTATTTTCTACTTCCATCCTTTACCTCTTTCATTTTAATAACTTTTTCAAGAGGAGTTATTTTATGTTGTGAAGCGAGACAATGAAACCTCAAGCTCATACCAAGCATGGTCCTGTTGGTAAGGAGGGCTATTTGTACTACAAAATAATCAAAAAAGAGAATAGTTCAAAATAAGAACAAACCATCTTTACTTATTCTGTCTTTTAAGGTTGTTGTTGTTTTAAAGTTTCTGACTTTTGGTATCAATAACAACCTAGTCCTTCAAGTTAAGTAATGTTGCTTTTATCAGCAACTTAATAACCAAGATAAACCCTTAGCCATAAAGTATTTTTTAATCCAAGTTGTATCGAAAGCATCGTTACATTTAACCACTGCTGAAAGACAGTTGGTGTTTAATGTTAATTGAGCATGTAAAAACACAGCAACGAGCTTCCTCGTATTACATTATATTTTTAACTCCAGATCCTCAAAATGCAAAGTTGTGGCCCTTCAATACAAAAACTGTGGCTTTTATTTAGTGACCAAGTTTTTAGTATGCGCTAATTACAAACAGCTCGTTTAAAACAAGTTTGCTGATGTTTATTTCTGTAAACTTTGCTATAAATAAATAAAAATTCTACTTAATAGTAAATACACTTTATTTAACATGATTTGGCAGTATAGGGGCTGACATGGGCTTCTCTTTTTTTGAAGTTGTTTATCAAGTAAAGGTGGCGTATATTTCTACAAAAGGAAAAAGTCCAGTGCACGCAACAACCCATCAACCATCCAACCCACTAGCTCACCAGTCTGTTCGCCCATGTTTCCCTTAAACTTTACCATTTACCCCTAAATTTTAATTAAGGAGCTTTGAATATAAGTTTGCAAATACTTGTTCTTTTGAATAGTTAATAATTGTATCGAAGAGTGATTACGCATTTAATTGTACAGATACACATATTTCTCTTTGGGCAAAAACAAAAGAAATGGTGGTCTTATCAACAAAAGAGATCTTCAAAAAAATCAAAAAACAGGAGTAAATCTGAGTTTAAGGTGGTACAATTTTACTACATGAAAAGAAGTTGATGTGCAACATCATGCTTTCTGCCTGAAATTAACAGTATTGATTAATACGTACAAATATTGAATAAAGTATAAAAAGAGCTGTCAAATATAACTTGAAAAAAAAGCATTACACGTTTTCTATTATTAATTGAATCAACTCAATTAACACACTACTATAAAATGACGGATACTTTTAAAGGATGGGCTGCTTTTGGCAAAGGTAAAATTACATTATTTGCATGAAAATAATACACTATGCTCAATTATTTGATCTAGAACGACCTCTTGTTCTCACTGAACTTCCATTGAAAACCTGGGATGAGGATGATGTCGAAATCCAGATCACAGACTGCGGTATGTGTGGATCTGATGTACATAACATCGACTCTGGATGGTAATTATGCAATTTATCTCATGTTAATAAAATAAAACAAAATAAGCACATCTCTCATTGCGCCGTGCGACTTTCATAATAAAATTAATTTATTATTCCTACAAAAAAGCAAAAAAAGACTCACCATAATACTCCTTTAGGTATCCATCTCACTACCCTGTGGTTGTTGGACATGAGATTACTGGTATTGTTACGCGCGTTGGTAAGAACGTAACTAAAGTCAAGGTGGGCGATAGAGCTGGTATGGGGCCTATAGCATATGCATGTGGTAATTGTGAACCTTGTGACACTGGTATCTCTAATCTTTGTGACTATGGTTATGTTGGAACGTTTAATGATTTTTGGCCAAATGGCGACAAGACATACGGTGGCTATGCAGATAAATGGAGGTAATAGGGTGCAAAGCGCTTGTCTTTCTATATTTGTTTCTAACCTTGTAAATCTCAAAGGGGAAACAAACACTTTGTGGTAAAAATTCCTGATGGTATTACCAATGAAAATGCATGTACTTTTCTCTGTGCTGGTGCTACTATTTATGCTCCTTTGAAAAAATGGAATGTTGGAACAGAGAGCGTTGTCGGAGTTTTGGGCATAGGTGGTCTTGGACACTTTGCCGTTATGTTTGCGAAGGCACTTGGTGCTAAAGTCGTTGCCATGTCGCATAATGATAAGAAGCGGGATATCGCCCTTGAACTCGGTGCTGATGACTACATAAATACAAGCGATGAAGAGCAAATGAAAAAGAATAAAAGAACGCTCACACATCTTCTCTGTACTGGTATCGGTAGAGACTTCACATGTAAGTAACATACTTTATTTATTTAATTTATTATGAATAATAAATTTGATATTTTAGGGGAGGCATTCATTCCAACATTAAAACCAAATGGCGTATTTATCAATGTAAATGCACCTGAATGGGTATTCCCTGAATACAAACCAATGATGTTCCTTTTTGGACAGTATACTATTGCTGCAAGTCTTGCTGGTAAGCTATTAATATTTAATGAAAAAAAAACAGAAGAAACCATGTTTTAATTTAAAATTGAAATCATAGCTTCCCCGGAAGACACAGAGGAAATGCTTGAGCTAGTGGCTGAAAAGAACCTCAAAGCTTGGTATAAGACATATGATATGATGGATGTCAACCAAGCTCTCGAAGACTTAAGAGCTGGAAAGCCTAGATTCAGATACGTCCTTAAGAATTAAAACCATTGACTTTCTATTATGATTGATTGATTGATTGATTGATTCGGAGCATTACTTTTAATTTTATATATACATATCAAATAAACTCCCTTTTGTCCTAGCCTTAAGTATCGAACAAGCTAATTCCATTGATAGAGTATGATGGAAAGGTCTGATTATAGTCCATCCCTTCATTTTTTTTTCTGAGAGAATAAAGAGAACGTTGATTTGAATGTTTAATATTCTCAGGCTGCTTTAATAGAATATAGATCAATGCAAAAGATGTTAAAACACATTCAGCATATAATAAATGCAAATAATATGATCTATTTATCATTAGTGTACTATGAGATGTTCTATAATTTATAAGCCATTCTCTATGTACAACAACTGCATTTTGTTTTTGGTTAACGGGGTCTTTGAATATCTTCTAAAGCAAAAACGGATGTATTTCAGGTTTTGGTAATTACTCCGTTTTTTAATATTCTTCTTTCAGGAAACTTTTTACTATTTATATTTAAAGTATCATTATTATACAAAGTAGTAAATAATCTTTCGCTAACACTTTTTTATTTTTTATTTTTATTTTTTATTTTTCGAGATGGTCGGGGGCGTGGAATGTAGCTGTTAAAATGATCGAGTAGAAGAATAAGCAGAAACCGCCACAAGTATAGTTTCATTAGTAGGAAAGACTTCATCAAAACCGTGAAACAACGAGGTCTAAAGCTACTGATGAAGTTGTATATTTCGACACCACTCTGCTTAATATACATCCCTGAGCAAAATATTGATCGATCATAGTTGATCAAACTATAATAATCTCAACTATCTTCACGTACGAAGTATTTTTCAATGTTATTATAATATAAATATCCTTAGATTAATTTAATCGCCTCCTATTGCTACAGCAATTTTTTCTCTCAGTTTAAAGTGAAAAATGTTTAATGTCCATGCTTCAAGTTTATTATGATTCGTCTATGACCAATTTGTATTGTACTTCATGCAACCTGAGCTTTAAACCTGAGTTTTAATCTATTGTTTGATCTGGGGCTTTATTTTTGTGTGTCCAAGAGCTTTATTGTGGGGTTGGACATACTACTGTGTTTTGATCGCTTATGACAATTGGAAAAGTGCAAAACATTGTATGAAATGGTGGATATATCAGAAAATATTCTCAATTTATTCATGCATAAGTAACTTACAACTCCAATATCAACTTAATCATAGAGCAAAATATCGATTAACTCAGGATATTTGTCTAAAATGGGGTACAAAAAATCAACAAATATAGAAATTAAAGAAGGGCTTTATCTCACTTAAGGACAATCTTTACCACATTTTACAGCCTGTCTTTCCTTTTTTTTTCCATAAAAGAAAAAATAAAATAAAAATACCGTCAAGAAAATGGGATTATTTCTGAACAATGTAAGGGTCTATATTCTATATCTGTAAGCAAATCCATAATGAAATGAATGATGTGACTAAAATAAATTGAATTCAGTTACAATTGAACACCACTTCATTGATTTTCACTAGATCCTTTTTTTATTTTTTAAAAAATTACACACCCACAAAATCTCTTTATTGGTTTTTAGTGGTGACTTTGCTCTAATTTACGATATTATCTTCCTTTAGCACAAGGGCCTTGTTTTTTATTATTTTCTTTTTTGTTTTCTCATATGGATATAAAAAAAAAGGAATGTTGACTTAGTCGAATTCTTCAGAATCAGCCCTCTTCTTTCAAAAAAGGGAAAAAATACAACATTAATTGTACTATGTCCTTTGGTAATAGGTCCTGAGTAAAAGAGATCATAAAATATAAAATTAGATATGTTACATACCGCCCAATTAGAACAATCTAAAGAAGATATAGTTCAGATACTGCTCCATTCCAGTGTAACAATCATTTCGATTTCTGAAATAGAAAATAATTTTGGTAACCATATTTTTTTTTCAGGGAACAGAGGGTGTAAGTTATGAAACGTTGCACAAAACTTTATTTATTATTATTATTACCGAAGTAAAGAATACTTCAAGTTAATGAGTTATTAAAGAAATGGATAAACATAATAGAATATTAAGAGATAACATAGTGTATTATAAATGTAATTTAAGCATCATCAGCATGAACTTCGGTCTTCTTCTCAGAAGAAGCATCGCTAGAGCCAGTCTCGCGAAGACCCTTTTCTGCCATCCATTTATCCAAAGCATCACGGGGAATCTTCTTTCTGGGGTTGTGCTCAAAGACAATATCCATCTCTTCAAGCTATTTGTTTAAAAAAGAAAAAAAGTTGTCAGAAAACAAATTTATATTCTAGAGTAAAATTAATACTTACAGTATAACCCTTGGTTTCAGGATAAGCAATGAACACGTGAACACACATGAGGAAGTTGAAGGCGGCAAACAACAAGTAAAGACCATAATGAATACGTTCCATCAAAAGAGGGACAACAAAGTTCAAAACCCAGTTGAAGAGCCAGTTAGAAGCAGTAGACAAGGAGACAGCCATGGCTCTGACACGGAGAGGATAGATTTCAGCGGGGTAAATCCAACCGAGAGGACCCCAGGTGGTGGCAAAGGTAGCAACGAAGAGATAGATACAAGCAACGAGACCGTTAGCTTGAGTCTTGCTTCCAAGAGCGACAACAGCCTTGCCATCAGAACCAACGCTCCAGGTACCGGTGGCCATGACACCACCGACAGCCCACAACCAGATGGACATGACAAGAGCACCGATAATAAGAGTAGGACGACGACCCCACTTATCAACGAATAAGATGGCAGGAACAGTCATGACAACGTTAATGACATAAGAAATACCGGAGGCAATCAAAGTAGCTTCTTGAGTATCTCCGACACCAGCTTGCTTGAACAAGAATACGGCGTAGAACATAATGATGTTCATACCAGTAAGTTGTTGCCTATTTTGTTATAAAAACCCAGATATGAGTTAGTTATTGTTCTATTCATTGGTTTTCAAGCGAGAGAAACTTACCAAATTTGAAGACAAACACCCAAGAAAACGCGATAAGCCATACCAGGCTTCAACAAATCAGCATAACGGTGAGAAGCAACTTCGTTGTCAAAGTGAATAACAGCTTCGAGTTCTTCGATTTCAAGCTTGACACGAGGATGGTTAACATCACCACCACCGTGGATATCAGCAAGGATCTTACGGGCTTCATCCATACGACCTTGATCAGCCAACCAACGAGGAGAGAAGGGGAAGAACCACATACCACTACAAAGGATAATAGCAGGGATAGCTTGAATAGCCCAAGGAATACGGAAGGCAGCAGAACTTTGGATAAATTGACAACCATATTGAATCCAGAAGCTAAAGATAATATTTTTAGAAATCTCATGTGATACTTTTTTAAAAAGAAAAAAAGTACTTACGAAATCATGATACCCCATGTAATACTCCATTGCTGAACAGCAACAATACGGCCACGAATTTCTTTAGGAGAAACTTCAGATTGATATAAAGGAACGACCATAGATGTAACACCGACAGAGATACCTACATCAAGCACATATCAGATTTAGTATTTTTTCTTTCTTATTTGGTTATGTGCTTGTTATCAAATACTATACCATTAAGAACACGACCAACACAAAGCAAAGGAACACCATTAGATGCTGACTGGAAGATTGATCCGATGATGAAGAGGAAAGAGGCACCAATCAAAGTATATTTACGACCAACATAATCAGCAGGGAAACCTGCAAACAAAGCACCAACGAAACAACCTGCAGAGAGAGCTCCGTTGATACCACCTTGCAGAAGACTGTCTGGATGGTTGAAATAATCTTGGTACCTTTAAAAAAAAATAAGGTTAGTGAATGTTAACAATGGAGTTATAATATAACATCGAATATATATCTACTTACTGAGTAGTACCAATTACACCTGAATTGGAACCGATATCAAAACCAAACATGATACCTGCAATAGCAGCAAAACTACCAATTGCCTATAGAAAGCTTTTTAGTATAATATATAACTTGTTGTGAAAAAATAAAATACATACATAAACGTTACTCGTGATTCCCATGGTTCACAAGTTCTGAAAGGATAAAGAAAAAACTGTTGTAAATGAGTAGGGTCCGAGTTATTAAGTTATTACTCTGTTATTATAAACAGGTATATATAAAATATCTTTAACTGTAAGAGAAAAAGAAAAAGAAAAAAAAAAGACAGTAGATAGTAATAATGGGATCAAGAAATTCAAAATTAGTATTTATAGGATTTTGGTGTTTTTTTTCGAATAACTATATTTGGAAATTCTAGCAAGACTCTCATAATGTGATTTGCTTCACGCTTGATGTGTTACAATAATTGACCTATAAAATCGAAAAAAATGCGGGCAAAGATTACATTGGCTGGGACAAATCAGTATATTCAGAAACTGGTGGGTAAAAATAATTATTGGATGATATCTTTCCAAATCTGACAAGAAAACAGCTTAAGTAAGCATTGGCGTTTCGACAGAACTGCTTTCCGCGGACTACAAAATCTTGTGTAGCATAAATCTGTGGGAATCTTTCTGATTTATTTTTGCTAGCTTCCTCCAGAACAGCCTGTACTAACCAGCAGAGAAGAGCTAATTTGTGTACCATGTGGTTGCCTGCGATCAGAACTTTTTTTTGTATTAACCATACTATGTTTTAGCGTCTAAACCTTGGAGTTTTTTTTTTAGAAATACATTTAAATAATAATGGTTTCTGTCAGTTCTTCATGATTGTATTAAAATGTACCATCATTTATGCTTACCTAAGTACCCATATATGAATGTCCTGTACCATTATTTTGTGCGTAGAATCTAAACTTTAATTGGTCTGCAATTAATAAAATAGGAAGTATCTTGTGGAAACAAAAGTCATCATTTTTTGACCAAACTTTGAATGATTATTGGAATAATAAATCTAATTATAGTCGTATGATGCTACCTGTATTTACTTTTATAAAAAAAACAGGTTGTACTGTATCACCTCAATTTAAAATTGCCAGAAAAAAATAGCCCAGTAACGTTAGAAAAAGTAAACAATCATCGATTATGGTGATCCAGCAAAATCTCTTTTCACTCAAGACTTGATGAAAACACTCGGATTTTTTTTATGCCTCATCAATAAAGCCATCTTCTAATTTTATATTAAAATATCTAACCCATTACAAAGTATCTTTACAATTGAGCTCAAAATAAAAATTCCTGCTTATTCACAATGGATCAGCACTTCTTGAGAAAATAAATAAACATGTGATACATCGGATCAAACCTATTTCTTTTTTAACCTCAGATTCACATAATGTCAAGGGAAGGCATTCTTCTCTTATAATCAATGGATCAAGAACTTATCGTAATAAAATAATCTTCAAGCAAGGTAATGCAAGTAAAAAAATTACTGAATTCACGATGATCGCATTTGATTATACGTGAGACGAGTTAAAATGCTAGTTAGCATATTATCGTGTTTTGATATCACCTTCTCACGAGAAAACATGAATAACTTTGAAGTAATATCACAACTCACTTTGTGTTTTCTGGTTGGTTATGTTTTATATTTTATATATTAAAAGAAATATTCCAGTTTTGAACCCTATATACGTTATCATATAGCCCCTTTTTTTTAAAACGAAGAAATTAACAGCAATACTACCATTATATTCTGGGAACAGTGAAGGGTCATGTTGTTTAAGAATTGGTCATACAAATAAAACTCTCTGCGACTGACTAACTATTTTGAAACATTCAAGTCAACTCAATATGGTACACAGTAGCACAGTTGAAGGTGGTTTGGGATTCACTAATCCCTTTTTTTGTGATAGGATGCATATTGCTTGTCCACAATTTCAATAGATACATGTAAATCACTTTCCTTATTGTTTTGTTGAGTCTTGAATTATGTCTCCAACAATAGCTATCTTTACTAGATCGTTTTATTGTTACCTATGGCTGGAGTCCAATAATATCAAATATCGTCGATGCGTGTGTTTGTTTATTTAACTCTTTGTACAAACGGGACTTAAGTTAAAAATTCAGAAACCATAAAGGTTCTCAGGGAAAAAAACGTTCTTGTGACCATGTCACCAAAGCGAAATTAGTCTATTTTGATTAGAAAAGCAATATTTCTTGACGATAAACTTATATAGAAATATAAATTAGTATCCTTTCTTTCATTGAGCTTAAAAACTTGTTAGTAAAAAGTATGTTTTAAAAACAAACATTCTTTTGAATATGGTTTCTTCCATGGACAAGATACATTCTGTAACAAATAATAAGCTAAGAGCACTATAAGTCATGGAAAAGGACAGGTTTAAGTATGAAACTAATCTTATCATATCCAGGTGAAATCTTCATGTAATTAGCATTGTAAATAAAGAAATGATAAGCCATGTCTAACTAGATTGTTCACAAAGCTAAAGCTACAGTTAAGTATAAGCGTACTTCGCAAATTAACTATATTACTGGTATTCTTGGCGCTATCTGATACATTCGACTGCGAATTATGGTATGGTTTGGGAACATGAGACCAGAAACTTGTCAAGAACATGTTGTACGTATGCTATTCAACAATCGGGAAGTCAGAATATATGTCACTATGACCAATCTGGAGTGCTTTGATTCCAGCGGCACGACTAAGTAAAAATAGTTCAACACATATAATAAATCTAAAAAGTCAACTCTCTTCATGCTTCGGCTGTTATTTACTTGTAATTATTTGTAATATTCTTGTACGGCTATGTTAAATTATTTCTAATCAACTTGGTAAAATATCTGCCATTCTTTTTCTATACAAATATTTGCATCATCTTCTACTTTTGAAAGTGTTTCTAAAAAAAATTATCGCTCAATACAGAGCTTGAAAGCTGCGCATATTATTTTGTAATTGCTCAGCCCTTTTCAATTCTAATTCACTTCAGTAATGAAGCCATCTTTTTGTCCAACCTGGCTATTGGTTTTTTCTTGGTATGAGTTATAGACGATAGCTGAGCCACTCTCCTTTTTGGTATTCATCGCATTCACTACTAATTTCATCTATACTTAATTAATATAACTCTATTATCACAGCATCAATTTGGAATACATTACTTCGTTTATGAAACTGAGCGTTTTTGTTTTGTTTTGCTTTTGTTTTAGCCAATGGTAGGCTTAGTGTATCTTGATAAATTTGAATTTTTTCTTCAACGTTTTTGCATTATGTACTACGATCCATTTACTTTTTCATAGCTGAATTGCTACTATAACCAGAGAATTGCTTACCTACACATGATTTATAGCAGCTGTTCTAATATTTTATTTCTTTATTTGTTAATATATTCTGACGTTCTATGTTCTTCGAGCGTTTGTTACGTAGCTGCGATTGAATTTGCCAGGTTTTAGAGAACACCATTATGTTTAAATTGGAATAGCTGTAGAAAGCCGAACAGTCAGAAGTTTCTTAGGATATGAATAGACCTTCATAGAATCGATATATCAGTCCAATGCGAAATTCAGGATAGGAGGCAATTCTTATTCGTTCCCTCGGAAACATTTTTTATATAATCTTGTTCAACGATCCAAAGCAATGAAATGGAGAGGTTCAAATAGAAAACACTCATGTATCATACGCAGCTAAGGACACATCCCTTTAAGAGTAAGCTTGGCTATACCTTCTATAATAGGTAGAGCTGATCTAATTGCCTATTTCTAGGCTTGGACATAATTGTAAGAATAATGAGTGTCAAGCTATTTATCATTTATATCCCAAAAAGGAATTATTTATACTCTTCTTTCCAACGTAATACATTACTTGATATATGAAAAAAGAAGTGCACATATTCTTGGCTGTGGTAAAACTGTAAAATATTAATGGAGGTTTATCATGCTTCAACCTTTATGAGTATTTTCTGGAAATACTACTTGTTTTGTACACAAGACACTTTACTGTCCCTCGCTTAAGATATCTTAAATATTTGACTAGGAGTTGCACTGATTTGAGGATTCATCATATGTCAGAAAGAACCAAACCCATGCGCGTGCCTATTATGTATAGCATAGTGTTGTAAAAACATAAGATATCACTACATGGTATAGCCGAATATCGAAGTCTGAATACTATAACAGTGTGCGTGTGCGTGGGTGTGTTTTGTTTTGCCCTTATAGATGCATAATACCAAATATTGAATTATGTAATGTTAAAACCTCGTAATATAGTATGGTAATATCGAGGTTTGACTGTAATACATAATACCTCGACTACCAAAAATAATGTAGTCTGATATTACGTTTATTCTTCTCTTGATACTTTCTGTACTAATTGCTAAAAAATTATCTGTAATGTAGGATTGCAATGCCTGCAAAAAATATAGAAGTTAAAGAAGTAAATTCTATAAAACTAATGACAGTATCTGTGCATTGAAATTGACAGCATTTTAGCTATAGGATTTAACTCGACACTATAATTTAAAGAATAAGAAATCGTTCAAAGTATCTTTTATATGAAAGTAATATATTTATCAATACTGCCCAAACAAGAAAAAAAGCATACAGAGCTTGAGGAGCTATATGTTTTCCTATTAGCGTTCGCCGAAAAACGACATTCACTTTCCGCATGTTCCGGAATTCATGCTATACTTTACCTTAAACCCTTTCAGGAAATCCAGGGCGGATATTCAACGGGGGTTTACATAAGCCGTTTACTTCTAAGAAAAAGAAATAAATAAATAAAGTCATCGAGTGCATTTTATTAGTCACCATATTCGATTTTAGGAATGTGTATTTTGTTCATTTATGCTCTAATATTCAAAGGACAATAGCTATTTCTTATATTACTTAGAACACACAATCTAAACGAATGTATTTTTAATAAATCATGATATTTGATATAATGAATGATAAATAACCTGTTTAATAGTAGTATACCCATTTCAAGACAATGTAAAGCGCTTAAATGTCTACAAGTAACAAATTGACAATTTAGTACAACACGCCACAAACCTAATCGGGAGAGAAACATTTTATTACTTACCTACCTTAAATGAAAATATGTGTTTCAGGTCCTGTGATGTATTTTCTCTTTGATAGTTACCCGATTGCTGGCTCTACAAACCTATCCATTGTGCAATGTTGTATTTGAATATAAGATCATATAAGCGCTTAAATATTATGCTTCCTTGATTTGTAAGCAAGGAAGCGCCATTAATACCGTAATATATATATCGATCATAGATATACATGATTATCATTCTAGAAGATAAGTTAATAATAGGAGTAAGCATGTAATCAAGGTGGCAAGTTAGAACGATCACTGTAATTGATGATACTATTTTACCCCTTTCTTAAAGTAAAACTAAAGCGACCTAATTCAATTCAACAATAGTTCAATTCAAAATAATTATTGTTTGTTTACATGAATAAGCTCATTCAAGCCTCCACAGTTTCGCTACCATCGGTTTAAGAAGTTAATCTCTGTCTGATCGCATATATCTAAATTTAATATTGGATTAGCCGCGGGCGAGGCGAGATGGCTTGATATCTTGTTTTGGAAATCACTACAAAAAAATCTATTGGTTTATATTTCGGTCATTTTAAATGAGATCGAATAATTACATGATGGATCCCCCATATTTTTTCTCTACACATTTTTTTTTTACCTGACACAATGTTTTATATGTTAAAAGTCAACTTTCTCCAATTAATTTACAAAAGTTAATTTTATTTTAGAAAGAACCTAGTTTTTGAAATAATTTGTGAATTTGATAAGAAATTTATTTTTGTGAAAGAAAAAGAAGAATCAAAAGAATCTGACAATGCTGCTACGGATAAGATCAAATGTCAATGGCAGAATGGTCTAACTATAACGGGAGAATGAGCGCTGCTCGAAATTAATTTGCGCATCTGTAGTAATGGTATGCTGTTCCGCAAGAAATGTTTTCCGGAGCTATGATCCGTTACAGTCATAATGGATAGCAAAGCCAGATTGTAGTCGCTCGAAAACATGGGATATATATTAATTATTAAAAGGACCCAACAATTGTGGAGAGATCGACTCTCATATTGAAATATAGAGTGGAACAGAAGTTTAAGGGACAATGTTTCAATAGACAGAAATAAAGTTAATTCATAACATTTGAGTGAATAGCTCCGGATCATTCTTC
>VCJJ01002244.1:69300-121766 GCA_024139415.1 Backusella tarrabulga | reverse complement strand
CTTTTTTTTTTTTTTTTTCAAAATAGAAAATAATAATTTGTACTTTATTCCCCATAAACTTCTATTGATTCGGATATACCGCCACCTCTCTTGCTCGCGAAATGCAAAGCCACAGACTTGTAACCAGGCCCGCCATTGGTCAGTGTGACAGTGGCCTGATCTTGTGCCGTGATCTTGACAGCGTGAATCGTGATATTTTGGGAACCAGTTGTTTGAAAGTTAAAATCGTAGCTAATGTACCCGCGTCGACTCTTGGCCGGTCGTTCCAATTGGGTGCTATACAGTAATTTGTCTGTCTTGTGGATGGTACCATATAACGTAATGGCGTTGTCGGTCCTTTGGCATTGAACAAGGAGAAAGAGGAGAGAAAAAAAGTAGTATAGTTTCATTGATGCCTTTAATAATAAAAAAATGGAACTCATTCTTATATACTCATCGTTTCAGATTTTTTAACTTTGAGACGGCTCCATCTTTAAAGAAGTGAAATATGAATGTAAATTAAAAATTAAAATGGACAAATATATTTGATTTATTCATACTGTTCGTAAACATTGAGATTTTTTTTCTAAAAAAAAATAGTTAAAAGATATGAAGGGTTAAGAAGGGGAATGGGAGGAGGTGAGTAATAAAAAGCATACCAATACAACTTTTTTTTTTGATATATTTGATCTCTATTGCATACAACAACTCGACTAAAATGTCTTGTTATTATTATCGTCACTAACACGGTAAAGATGATGCTCTTTATCATTATTACTATTAACATAAAGTTACATACGTTGTTTTTAAGGCTTGTACGTACTAATAAACATTGTATTTGTAACTACTCTTTCTATCTTTCATGTATTAATACTTTGCATCTGTATAGTGTTTGAAATTACCAATTTCACCCCTCGGTCACTCGGTGTCTTACTTTAATCTCACTCCTTTTGCGTAGTAAGAAAAAAAAATAGGTGATCCTTTATCTAGGGCAAACTTAGGATATAAATGTAAATATCAACTTTTTTTTACTATTATATTGACATGAAATTCAAAAAAAATAGAAATGCTCCATATCTTGGGTCAATCACCCTTCTTTTCTCTCCTTGCCTTTTTTACTTGTAAAAAAAAAAAA
The DNA here is from genome assembly GCA_024139415.1 of Backusella tarrabulga. Lineage (NCBI taxonomy): Eukaryota > Fungi > Mucoromycota > Mucoromycetes > Mucorales > Backusellaceae > Backusella > Backusella tarrabulga. The sequence goes on along the minus strand of VCJJ01002244.1, from coordinate 120,652 downwards.
GACTGCTAATTAAAAAAGAGTGAAATGTTTAAATCCATATATATGCTCTTCCGTTTTCTAATAAAGCATATTTCGCACATGTAAGGGGAAAGTGTTTAAAATGTATGCAATTAAATTACATGAATTATGTGTGTAAATAAAAAAAAAAGCAAGGGTTTTTTTAAAAAAAAAGATCTACGATGTGATGTTCTTCTTGGAACAGATATAATTGATTCAAGAATATATAAGGCTCTACACATCTTTAAAAAGCACGGATACTTAAAGGGGTGCGCGCGTGTTCTTTAAGGGCAAGGAAGAGAGATATTACATATATCCTTTTTCCCCCTTTTTTTATTTTTCAAAAACATCATCTTGTGTTAAAAAAGTTAGATACTACCCAACCACTGAATGTACCCATTTAGGACAGTTAGAGATGAAAAGTAGCAATTGTACATTATGTTTTTTATTATATATATAAGAAAGCGTTTTAGAAAACTCAATTCGTTCTATTTGGGTACTTTATACACAAAAAAAGAGATGAAAAGTCTAACTATAATAAATATAAAGATAAACAGCCTATTGGATTTTACAACTATTTGATGATTAAATAACAAGAGAGTTTAACTTGGTTCGTTTTAGTAGTTATGTAAATCTACCCCACTCCCCTTTTTCTCTCATCCTCTCGTTTAACCAAATAATTATACTAATAGAAAAACAGAGAGGCTAATCTCCTATCATCTCCTTTTCCTCACCTTTCCAATATAAAATCATATAATAAGAAACTGGACGTTAGAGGAAAGAAAACACGTCTGTGCGCTTTATTTATTTATATTCTTCATATTCTATCAAGAAGAATGATGATGTACATATTTAATTGATTTATATGTGGTTGATATAGCCATAGAATAAAAATATCTTATACCAATAATGGATATAGATCACATAATGTACTTATTTTTTTAGGTTGTTCCTCCATAGTGCGATGATAATCTTCATTTATAAAGCTATGACCTTCTAAGGGCTCTACTCGTATGCAAACATATATCAGTAAGTTATACCGCCTAAACAATACCACACATTTTACCTCGATCCAATACTACAGCATTCATACCAGCATCAAGCGAACCAAAGTAGTCACTATATCAAATGGATATGTTACTACTACGATGTATCGTAATACACATACTTGTAAAACTCATTACGCCTTTAAATCATCACCAACATGCAATGTATACTTTGGAGAGACATTTCCTCCCAACTTGATAGCTTCTTCAAAGATACGCTTATCAGGTTTTTCATAGCCTGCGATCGAACTCGTCAATATGAAATCAAAATATTGACTTAGTTTTAGATTCTCCATCACCTGGACTAAAGCAAGAGAGAGTTATTTCTCATCCAACATGTAGACATCCTCCACTTACTGACACGTTCATCCGAATTACTAATCACACCCATTTTGAATCCTTTTTTTTTTAATTTATCCAATACACTTGGTACCTCTGGAAAGATGGCATAGCCCTCGTTATTGGTGAATCGATAGTATAAGCGATCGAATAAGGTGTCATAATGCAAATCAAGATCTGATATATGTAAGTGTTTTTGAAGAATATGTTTACATCTCATCAGTTACCTTTTGGTAAAACACCAGAGTTGATAAAAGTAGCATAAACCAACTTGAATAAATATGAGCACAGGGGGTTATATTTAAAAATTAAAAATAAAAAACCTCTTTCCACCATTGCTTTGGTGTCATTCCTTGATTAATTCCATAAAAAGGTGCTTTTGACAACTGTTTCTTATAAACTGGCCCGAAATGTTGGGTAATCTGATCCTTTGTTACTTCGATACCATACTTTGAAGCTTCTTCTACCTTTTTTATTTATTTTACTTAATAAAATAAGAAAACTTTATGTTTTGTTCTTCTGCTTACATATTGTGCAGGCACACTTCCTTTTGGTTTGAATAATGTATTAAAAGCATCAAATGTAATGAGCTTGATTCTTGCAGTTTTTGTCATGTTGCTATTCAGGTAAATAGTACATGCTTAAACGTTTTGGCGCGCTTTTTTAATGTTTTGTGCATACTTTATATTTTACTATATATGGAAGTTCTGCATTTTTCGACCAATGAAATCACATAACTTTAACGTGTTTATCTGGAAACTAGAAATACACTTTAGATTTTTCTTTTTTTTTTTAAAAAGGAAGAAAGTAGAAGTACTTTATTTTAAAAAACTAATGAAGATGAGAGTATATCTATTTTCATCATAGAAAGCTAGCATGTAGTAAAGTTTGGTATGGTGCAATTCACTTTTGACTTTGAAAATGAAAAAAAAAATTTTTTTCTTTTCATCCTGTCATTTTGAACTTTAAAAATTTTTTTTTTCCGTGTTTGCCTTCCACGCTATTTCCTACATAAGTGGACCTACACCTTTATAAGTACCACTTCTTTTGTTCCATCTTATTCATCTATTACATATACTTGTACTTATTACTATTATTTGTCCATTTTTACTATAAATAGCAGACAACAAGCAAGCAAGTTTCAAATCTATCATACAAGACGTGTAAAAAACGCAGTCAACTGACGTGACCTGACATGAAAAAAAATTTTTTTTTTCATGTCTTTTGGAATCAACATAAAAAGGGTGTTTTTTCCTCTATCTTAAGTCAAAATACTTTCTTTATCCTTTACATTATTGTAAAATGAATGAAATATAATTAATGGTAAGTCTCATCTCCTCGTACTATATTGTTATGGTATGTTGTATGTTCTTGGGTTCTTCCTTCTTGTTTTGAGAGGATGATTTAGGCATTTGACTTTAGCGTTGCACTGACGAAAAGACACTAAGCTACCAACTAATTTTGCTGATTCAAAATAAGAACAAAGAACTAAGAATATACAACATATTCAACATGATTCGCTTTATGAAATGTGTTGCTAATTTATTTTACTTTACTCTAGATGCTCAATGGATTGCCTTGTGTTATTATTGTTCATTATAAATAAATAAAATACTTTTTAAAAAAATATAATTCTGATCTTTGAGCGTTTGTGGCTTATTTTTTATTTCATCCTTCATTAAATGTTGGCATTTTTCCTTTTCCTTTTTTTTTTGTTTTTGTTCTTGATAATATACAATGACTGATATTGTATTACATTATCATGATGTGGTTATTCGACAAGCGGTAAACATTAATATATTGACTACAAGTAAAAACATGTTAATAAATAATCTGAAAAAAAGGACTTTGATACTTTAACAGAAGGCCAGTGGTTAAATGATACAATTATCGAGTTTCACATGGAATTTATCGAAAGACAAATTGTGCCAAAAGATGTGAATTACCTGTTATTAAGACCGGGAATGACTCATTTAATTAAATTTGCATCAGGTTAGAATAGATAAAACAACTAATGTATCTATATCATTCTCATATCTACGTGTAGAGGATGTCATGGATTTGATATTTGCTTTACCACCAAACATCGACCAACGCCAAGTGATATTCATTCCTGTTAATGACGGTAATGCAACACAGGCATACAGTGGCTCACACTGGTCACTGATGGTGTATGTCCGAGCCATGAATACCTTTTATTACTATGATTCATTACAATCAAGCAATCAGGGACAGGCAGTGTTTACAAGCAGACGTATACTACCTTTATTGAAGGTAGATACCACTCCTCAGTTTGTAAATATGACTACACCCCAACAAAATAATGGGTCTGATTGCGGAGGTGAGTTGATGTATTATATTAGTATTATAAATATATAATATCTATCATAGTATACGCGGTTGCCATTATGGATGCATTGCTGCATCAGTTATTAAACTATCCTCACACTTATAAAGATCAAATGATGCAAGTAAAGCAAGAGGAGATTATCACGCCCAAGCAAGTACGCCAAAACCTGACAGGCATCATACAGCGACTTGGCAAGCAATAAATGGGGCCAATCAAATTTACATTCTCCCGGGTCTTTAATTTTTGTTAAATTTTTTTTCAAATCATTGTTGAGAAAAGCGCTGCGTGGATTTCTTTTTCCTTTCTTTCCTTTATTTCAAAATAGGTAGCGTATATAAACTTTTTTGTTTTTTTTTATTTTCGTTTATTGAAAGGGCATCTTGTTGTTTTAAAACATTTGTTAAAAAAAGCGGACATGTGTAAAATAAAAAAGACAGATGAAATAAAAAACAGATGAAAATGAGAAAAAAAAGAAAAAGAAAAACACAAGCCACCCAAAAAAAAAATTGAAAAAATTGAAAAACACCAACTGTACGCGCTTCCCCTTTTACTAAATAATACCAAATAGAATAAAATGAACGCTGATAAACTCGCTAAGCTTCAGGCTCAAGTCCGTATTGGTGGCAAGGGTAAGCTATTGCCTTTAAGCTAATGCGAGAGACAAACTAACATGTATCCAAAGGTACCCCCCGTCGTAAGGTCAAGAAGGTCTCTACCAACCCTGGTAGCGGTGATGACCGTAAGCTCTCTGCTTCTCTCCAAAAGTTGAATGTCCAGCCCATCCCTGGTGTTGATCAAGTCAACATGTTCAAGGATGATGGTAAGGTCATTCACTTTGCCAACCCTCGTGGTAAGTTTCATCATTTAAAAGAGTAGAGTGGGAAAAAAAAGAGGGGAATCTTAACATTTTTTATTTTATTTAAATAGTTCAAGCTGCTGCCAACGCCAACACCTTTGCCATCCACGGTCGTTCTACCGAAAAGGAATTGGCTGAGCTCATTCCTGGTATTTTGAACCAGTTGGGTCCCGAGTCCATGGCCGCTCTTAAGCAACTTGCCGAATCCTTCCAACAGGCTCAAGGTGGTGCTGCTGCTGATGCCAACGAGGACGATGATGAAATCCCTGACTTGGTTGAAAACTTCGATAACGCCACTGTTGAGGATAAGGAAGAGGAGAAGAAGGAAGAGACCACTGCTTAAATTTGATTTTTGTTTTTTTGAATAAAAAAATAATCCGTTCATTTTATTTTTGTACAAAGATTAAATAAAATGCTTTCTTTCACTGCATAAAAAAAGGGAAGAGTATGTTCTTTTGTCACTTTGGATACAGAGAGGGTTGGCTACCATCTTGAATAATGAGTACTCTCTTTCAATGATAACATGTTTATTCAATAATAGTAAATAATGATTAATAATAATAAAAATTATGTAAAAGACACCATTTAAACTAATAGTTTAAATAAATGATCCAGCATTCCTTGCTGGAGCAAATGTCAAATTATCTTTCTTTCTTTTTTTAAATCTGTACATCTCCTTCCTCCTCGTCGTTACTTTCTTCTACTTCTTCCACCTCTTCTTTTATATCCAACAATTCATTCACCTTTTGTTCACCAAGAGCGTCTTCCAAATCCTTCAAGATAAGGGCTTGCCAGATGCCAAAGAATCTCTTCTGTTTCTCGTTTGTGCACTTATCCAAATCCACATTCATAATTGTGCAGTTGGTAGCCAGATCCTCTCGTCTCTGTCTCTTGATCTCGGCATGACGTCTCTGTATTTCCAATACCTCTTCATCTAGCACCAACCTTCTTTTATCAATCTGCTTTTGGGGTAGGATTCGCTTCACCTTTTTGAGTCGAGGCTCCTCATGATTTTCCTGTGTATCATTGATGACTCTGCCTTTGCCTTTATCAAGCTTGGCTCTTAGTTTATTCATCTGAACGGTCCATCTGGGCTGGTCACGAAGCTCCTGGTAGCAGTGCTGAAGCTTGAACTCCTCATCCACCTCAAGCTCTATTTTCAATCTTGCCGTATATAATTCACCTGCACGGACAAACTAAATGGTAACTTTAGTAAAAAATGTCTATTTTTCAGTTCAACAAATATTTTCTTACAATATCATCAGAGGAGACTTCTCGGATTGCTTGCTCCAAAACGCCAGTGTAGATGCACACTCTGTACTGAATGTGGGTCCAACGTGAATTTAAAGCCCGAACACTTCTCTCTTTCTCACCCTCAGCTCGGTTGAGTGCATGCTCCTGGTTAAAGTTTGCCGTGATACGTTCCCAGAACTTTCCAGCTAGTTGGCCATTGTTTGTATTAGAATCAGAGAAGGCACTCAACCATGAACGACATAGCTGACGATCCTCCAATTTGGTCCAGTTCTTGCCGCGTGAACTGGAAGAGTTAGTCGCAGAAGAGGAAGGAACACCACTAGAAGAAGAAGGGTCTCCATCATTCATATCATTAGTATGATTGGAGTTCGTCATTATACGATAAAGGGGGGCAAAAAAAGAAATTGTACGGTATGGGTGCTTTTTTTTTCTTGAAAATAGAGAAAAGGAAAAAAGAGATGATTATATTATTTTTGTGAATTTTTACCGTTATCTGATTGGCGCCAAAATTCCAGTTTTTTTTATTCCCAGATTCCGCTTTTTAGCACCACATGCTCCGAGTTGGATGGATCGAGAACTGAGTTTCCATATTCCAAGTTCTTTTTTCTCTCTCTTTACTCTACGAAAATAAACCGGATATGTATCATTCACATTCAGTTTACAATATACTTCTTTTAAGATAAAACCACTCTTTTCTTCCAATTGATAACTATCTCTTAACATACATCTGTCTTCTTTTTCCATGTTGGACTATAGAAGGCTAGGGAATAGCCAAAAAATATATATATTGGGGGGCTTAGACTTGGATATGCACACAAAACAGGTTTAGGGATATTAATACATGGTAAGCTTGTCATTAATCAAATGATAATTGTATATAAACAATGAAAAGTAAAAACCATCATGTGCTGTATTTTTCGTCTGAATTGGCGCAAAACGTATTTGTGTTTTGATAATTTTTGTTTTGAAAACTGCGCTAATTCAAAAGAAAAACATATACACACACACTTTTCAATCATTGGGGAAACATCCCAATCAATTGTAGGAATGGGTTTAATATAACTCCCAAAACAGTTTCATACAACAAAAGTGATTTATTAAGGAGGGGGGGAAATGATATAATATTAAAAAAGATAGAGACTATGTATTTACATGATGATTTGAGGTTCAGTAATATTAGTAGAGATACCCTTATGAGGCAAGATAGAACCACCATTGACATAAATCTCATCATTGATGGTAACATCATCACCAAGAACAGAGCACCCTTCAATACGTGACCATCTTCCAACTGAAGAATTCCATCCTACAATGCTTGAGTTGACCCAGGCAAAGTCCTTGATTTTGGCTCCTTCCAGGATCACACAGCGCTGTAAGCGTACACCATCCCCGACCACCACATTGGGGCCAATGACGACATTGGGCCCGATACGGCAATCGGTGCCAATCTTGGCGCTTGGGTGGATCAGCACATTACCCTTGTGGATGTAGTTTAAGGTGGGATTGGCCAACTCCTCGGGTTTCTTTTTTGATAAATGGGCGAGGTAGAGACAGGTACCGGTAAGGAAATCCTTGGGCTGTCCTACATCCATCCAAAATCCTTCAAGATCGAATGTGTGTAATTGACCGGCTTGTGCAATGTATGGGAAGACTTCTTTTTCAATCGAAGTTGGTTTGAGCTAATGGGGGGAGGATGTAAATAAAAAGGTAGACGGACAGTTTTGTCTCTCTTACCTCAATACGCTCCAACACGGATGGGTTCAAAATATACATACCGGCATTGATTTTATTTGATATGAATTCTTTTGGCTTTTCAACAAATCGTTCAATCTTTGAAGAATTCATTTCATTTACAACAACACCATATTTTGAAGGGTCGTCCACTTTGGTCACCTGTATTTGAAGTGAGAAATTCGGATTGCTTTCAAGACAAATACTTACAGTAATAGTGCCTTCTCCTCCATGAGATAAATGAAAGTCCCTTAAACTCTCAAATGGATAATCACAAATCACATCGCTATTCAATACAAAAAATGGCGAATCATCCTTATTCAAAATATCACGTGCCAATGCAAGTGGGCCTGCTGTACCCAAAGGCTCTGTCTCGACTGAGAATGTGATCTTTACATTGTATATTTCTTCATATTCTTTTAGTGCGGCCACCATAATCTCGGGTCGATAATTGACAGCAAGTACAATATCTGTGACACCAGCCTTTGAAGGGGAGAGAGTGAATACTTTTTTTTTTTTTCAAAAAGGAGGTAGGTAAAGCTATACCTTTGCTAAATTCTCAATCTGATGAAGAATCATTGGCTTATTGGCAAATTCGACAAGTGGTTTAGGAAGGGTGAGAGTAAGGGGTCGAAGACGGGTACCGAAACCTTGAATAAGATCGTTAATGCAAATTTCCCTCCCACGCACACTTTTAACTTACCTCCAACAAGAATAAGTGCTTTCATCGTGTTTTTTTTTCTAGAAAATAAGTGATAATAACTCAAAGAAAAAAGATAAGAAAAAGGAATATTTGATTTTATATTTATATATCCTTTAGAGAGTGAGAGCGAAATATTTAGAGTCATTTGAATATTTTATTGTTTATATGTATATAATAAAATTCCGCTCTTTTCTAGTTTGCAGATGCGCTTATCATACATGGACATTCATGTTTCTCCATTTCTCTCTTTTTTTTCTGCATCATATATGTGATAATTGATTGTATATTTATTGTTCTGTTTTGTATCCATTCTATTATTACATTCTATATATATGTGTTCATCATCGATAGATCATCGATAATATCCTAGATAAAGCCATATTACTGGTATGTTATATTTGTATATCAACCGAGATTTTATATTATTTTATTTTAGTAACTTTATTATATTTATATCCTTTTTATGATAAATAAAACATTCTCTTCTATTTAAATTCATTTTTACATTTCCATTCCCCCTTTTTTTCTGTGTACCCATCTTATTGGCTTAAAATAAAAAGGTTTACATTTTTTTGATCTTTGTGTTTACATTTTGACAGTTGATAGTTTTAAAACAAATTTCTATAAGAGAAAGCTAGTCCTATTTTTTTTATTACTAGAGAGTACAGAATTGGAGAAGAAAAACAATGCAAAAATGTTATATATAGTATGAGGAAGCTATTTAAGAATATTGATAATCATGATAACCGAGGTCAAGAGTGCTACACCAAATGCGGTCAATAAAGGTACAAATGATTCTCGAAATGATGCACCCGCACCCAAATAACATGTAGGGCAAAACATGGCTTTATACATAAATAAGATGTTGATAAGTAAATAAATAAACAAAACGATTTTTTTTAAAAAATAACACTTACAGTCTGTTCTACCAACATATGCCTCTGTTGAATACATGGCGACGACCAATCTAGAGTCAGGCATGAGCCAACCTGGGCTTGGGAAAGCCTTGGGACCTCTCTGATCATAGACCCACACAGTATAATAACCCACCATCAAGGGGGAACCGGGTGGAAGGTGAGCCAAGTCCCAATTGGCTGAGGTGGCTGTACCAGGAACGATGGCTGCAGTAAATGTCTGCTTCTGAGGATTTGCAAGTGCCACGGTGAGATTGGCGGGCTGTACTTTGAGCACATTTGGGTCGACAGTCCATTCAAACGAAATGTTGGATACACCAATCTTGTATAGCGGAGGGAAGGTTTGGTTGGGGATCGGCTTTTTCCAGGTCAGATAGGCAGGTGGGATATCGTTAGAAAAGGAGGCATATGTTGGTTTGCCTGCAAATGGATTGGCATTGTTGTTGGGTTGTGCGGATTGAGTTGCATTGGCATGGGTACCGTTTTGATTATTGCTTCCGGGGGAAAGGGCGGTATGAACGGGTGGTGGAGAGTTTCCTCCACCAGGTGTAACACCTCCTCCACTTTGTGATGGTCCACTGCCACCACCACTTGCTGTGCTCATAGCGGATGGTGAACCTGTAGGTTGTGCTTGTTGTGCCTGCGAATTTGATTGTGGTGATGCGGGCGGTGCTGCTAATGTATTTTTTGTGTTTGTTATTATTATGCTCATCTATAATTTTTCTTTTCTTCCATTACCTGACTCATCAGCTAATAATAAATATATAGAACAAAGAATAATGTACCTAGTAGGTTAATATATATATATATATATGATTACATCGCTATCATCGTAAGCTATTACCTCTTTTAACATTTTCTATGGCATGACTAGTGATAATGAATAAACCACAGAACAGATATATAAAAAAGAGTATTCTCATGATAGAATTATTATGATTACAATATTATTACTATTATATTCTTATAATAATAATATTATCTTTTTTATATAGCAATACAATAGATAATAATAAGAATAATAATAATATTAAAAAAAAGAATAACAAAAGAGAGAAAAAGAAATGTTTAACGAGGTACATACACACAAACTCAATATGTGTGATTCCCCTTCTTTCAAAAGGGGTTAAAGAGAGAGACAGGAGATCTTAAAAAGAAGAAAATAGGGGGGATGTTAAAGGGATGCAGCGTCTCTTTTAATGAGTACAGTGTACTTCTTTGTTTCTTTTCAGCTAAAAATAATATAAAAATCACAACTAAAAAGGAGTCTTTGGGATCCTTATTTTTTTTCTGCCCCTTATTTTCTGCTATATTTTAAAAACTCACTTTCTAGACCATTTTTATTTTATTTTTATTTTTACACTTCTTTTTCCGTATCATTTCATGATTGTGTCAAGATTACCCTTTTCCCCTTATCATTTCTTGTTTAAAATAATAATAACAGTATAATCGCTTTTATTTATTTTTAAAATCGTGAAATAATGATATAGTTACGGATTGGCAGCAACTGTTGACCAAGAATGTGACTTTGGATCGAACTGATAAACCTAAATAAAGCAAAAAGACTATTTAAACTACTTGTACTTAAAATTTTTTGAAAAAGCATTAAATTTACCAGTCTTTGTTGTGGGAAAGTATTATAATTAAAATACTCGACTTGAGTCACTTTATATATCAACAAACAAAAGTTATCCCTCGCAATATCATGGACCACATTACTGGATTTTGTTAGAGATTGACAGGAAAAGGCAATCTCATCCGCTTTGGGTATTTCGCCTTTTGATGGCCATGTAAACTCTGCTCTTGTTTTTGGATCCAATTCATCCCATAGTCTTAATCGCTGCTTTTCCCAAAACTCGCTATTGTCCTCATCGGATATCTTTGGTGGTGGGAATCGAGTTACTTGTATGGGTGCGGAGGCAATGTAAAACTTGCCAACAAAGTTGTAATATTCTTTTGTTTTTGGCATCATCCTATTACGTATATATATATATATATATCAGCCTCAAAAGGATATATATACATATACCACCATATCTATATCTTGTTACCAGTTGATTTTTGCTTGTGGGTTTGTCTTTATATCTCCCATTAACCGGTTATCATTCATGGCTAAAAGAAACTTGAAGAGTTGACCATCTTCTTCCAAAAATCCCTTGAACCGAAGACAGTGTAATGATAAGTCGCCTGATCTCTTGATATTACACATCGGTAAATACGCTTTGTTAACTGTGTGTTAACAAATTAAATTCAAAAGAGGGAAAAAATCATACTTCTTACTTGTATCTTTTGGATTATGGTTTTCTTTATAGCTTTTTGAAAGTGATTTAAACCAAGGTGGTGGTGCTGTCATTGTATAGTATTGTGAATAGAACGAAAAAGAGAAAAGAAGAGGAAAGAGTAATAAGAAGAAATTAATTTCTTGATAATTTTGTGTGCTATAAAAAAAACAAGTTTTGTGTATCATCAGAAATTAACCTTGTAATACGTTGACACAATAAGAAGGAAAAAGTGCAATAGTTCAGTGCGTGTACACACCCAGGTGTATTATATGATCACACTGGTATAGTATTTATCGATATATGCATGTATAAAACAGTAAAAATGATGCATGTAAGAGCATATATACATATGTAGTTGGATTTGCTTATTAGAATCAATAATAGCTATTTAAGCGGAAGTTGATCTGGCTATTTTATTTTTATTATATTAAAAATATGGGGTCTCATCAAGGGAACCCAGTTTTTGGTTTTACGAAGTTATTTATTTGTATCTATCCATGTTATATTATATGATGATGTTATGACTTCTTACTTGTAATCAATCATTAATGACAAGTGACTTGTCTCACTGTTATAGGAACAAGAAAGAGTTGATAAAATTATGCTAAATCGAAATGAAAAAGTCAGATATTGATTGAGTGTGAAAAATCCTTGTCCAATCAACTTGATTCATAGGGTAAATCGATTATAGAAAGAGAAAAAGATGATGATAATGGTTGCTGTAGTAATAGCAGAGTATCATGGCAAATGTGGCTGATATCATTGCAAAATAGAAATGACACGAAATGTGAGATCTTGTTTTTTCTTTTTTCTTTGTTTTTTTATGTGCTAAAATGCTCATGATTCGTTTTTGCATAAATTATACTATTCGAATCAAATTGCAATGTTTGTCGTATCCATATTGATACAATGGTATGTATTGAATTATCCTCCTTTCTCTTTCCCTCGTCAGATACTCAATATAAACCAAAAGCTTACATCGCGGAGTTTAAATATATTGTAAGAAATCCAAGCAGCTCCCAAAGATCAAAGCAAAGAGTGACTTGAAACATTCAAAGGCCGCCAAAAAGGGGTGGTAATAGAGGGGAAATAAAAAATACACACACAAAACTATTCCTTTTTCTTTCCTTATTTTTGTTAAAACCACCGTTATTAAGCGTCTCTTTTTCTCTCTCAAAGGAAAAAATGACGCTAGCAAACCAACCACCACCGCCTAACCAACCCCAAAAGCACCCTGCTCAAAGGTAAGTGTGCTCTGTTGAAAAGTAACCCAATGACATTAAACTCGATCTTGTAATAGAAGTGCTGTTAGCAACAATTCACCTTTACCAAGTGTTGTTGGCACGCCTTACAGTCATCATCTTCATTCGCCTTCATCAATGGTACTGAATCAAGCACCAGTGTATAGCTCACCCTACTCTACAAGTCAAATACCAAAGCAGTACATTCATCCCAACACAGCCAGTTCGCCTCCACCTCCTCCACCACAGGCACAACCAGCTGCTAGCAACGACTCAAACTTTCGACCATTAAACGTGAGTGATGCTCTGACGTATCTTGACCAGGTTAAGGTTCGCTTCTCCGACAAACCCAATGTTTACAACCAATTCTTGGATATCATGAAGGATTTTAAAAGTCAAGCGTAAGTTTCTCACACATCGTTACACGCTCCTTTATTTCTAATTCTTATTGCACTTTATCATAGTATCGATACTCCTGGTGTGATTGATCGTGTGTCAAGCTTATTCAAAGGTCATCCACATCTCATCTCTGGATTCAATACGTTTTTACCAGCTGGTTACCGTATCGAATGCTCGGTTGATCCACGTGATCCTATTATTGTGACAACTCCAACTGATGTGAGAAGAATTGATCCTAATAATAACTACCGTCCAATTCAGCAGCAGCAGCAGCAGCAGCTGCCGTCATTATCCTCACCGTATATACCACCTCCGCAGCCTAATAGAACTCACTCGCCCGTTATGTCGACCCCTCCTTTACCACCGCCTCTTCCTGCTCATTCACAACAACCGCCGCTGCTTCCAACTGCCACTGCTACTGCCACTGTCACTGCCACTACTACTGCTATGACTACGCCAAATAGTACGCATACTCAAATAGAGAGTAGCAATGGCAGGAAACCACCCGTTGAATTCAACCATGCCATTAATTATGTGAATAGGATCAAGGTAAGCTAAAAAATAAAAATATTTATACAATTAATAGCTACTCACATTGGAATGCATAGACTCGATTCGCAAGCACTCCGGAAGTTTATAAACAGTTCTTGGAGATACTTCAAACCTATCAAAAAGAACAAAAGCCTATCCAAGAGGTATATGCTCACGTTCAATATTTATTTGGCGATGCTGATGATCTGCTTGAAGAATTTCAGCAATTCCTACCGGAAATCCAAGACAGAGTTGGACAGAAACGAATGTTATCCTCTCCTCCTGCTAATTCAAGCAATAAGAAGAAAAAGGGCATGGTAAGGAAATCAATGTATTATATGTATCTGCGTCTCCTCTTATTAAGAATACTCCCTTTCTCTTAGCCCAAGAAGTCTACTTCCGAGGATCAGCAACAGCATTTGATAACAGTAGAGCAAGTTGAAATGTTTGAAAAGATCAAAAGGCACATCGGAAACAAACCAAGCTATGAAGAGTTTTTAAAACTGTTAAATCTATTCACCCAGCAAATTATTGATTTTGACCTCTTGATGGAACATGTAAAGAACTTTTTGGATAAGGATCTTTTTAACCAATTTAAAAAAATGATGGAGTATGTGCCAACCAAGCATCCAATTGAAAGTCCTACTTTCCCAGTGGTGGCTAAACCCGATTTGAATCAGTGTGAGGCTATTGAGGCCAGTCCTAGTTATAGAATTGTAGCAAGAGATGTAAGCTCATATATTTATAAGCAAAAAAAGACAGGGTATTCATTGCTTTTTTTTAGTGGCAAAATCAGCCTTGCTCTGGTAGGGATCAGTTATGCTGGGAAGTGCTTAATGATAAGTACGTGTCACATCCGATTTGGGCAAGTGAAGATAGTGGGTTTGTCACTTCTAAAAAGAATTCATTTGAAGAAGCACTTCATCGATGTGAAGAAGAAAGGTAAAACCACTCTGATGATTTATTTAGTGATGATCGACTAAACAAACGGTATGTAGATACGATTATGATCTCAATATTGAAGCCAACCTCAACGCCATCGCGCTTTTGGAACCCATTCTCATTCGTATAGAAGGCATGACGCCCGAAGAGCAATCACAGTTCCGTCTCGAACCAGGATTAGGTGGCCCCACTGTTTCCATTTATGAACGTATCATCCGAAAGGTCTATGACAATGATCGAGGTAATGAAATCATCCGTCTTCTTTATTCAAAGCCCGCGACCGTTCTGCCCATCGTTTTAAAGCGACTCAAGATCAAGGACAAGGAATGGAAGCATGCTCAGCGCGAATGGAATAAGATTTGGCGTGAGCTGGATTCAAAGAATTTCTACAAGGCGTTGGACTACCAGGGCAATGCATTTAAAGGAAATGACCGAAAGGTCTTGACAACAAAGGCATTGTTATCTGAAACAAAGTTTGAAGCGTTTGACTTTAAGGATGAGGAGATCTTTGAGGATATCTCCAACTTGATTCAGCTCTATATTGATAAACAGACTGGCTTCACAAAAAGTGATCGCTTAAAGGTGAGAAACTTTGTGAAAACAACCATTCCCTTCATTTTCTTCCATGTGCAGACAGTCGAGGACGAAGAGGAGGACGACGACGACGACGATGAAGACGAAGAGGAAGAAGCAATGTCTAATACAGAAGATTCAGACTCTGTCTCATCATCAAGCCAGCAAACAAGAAGAAAAAGATCACAAAGGTCGGTATCAGTACAAAGAGCTACCTCAGTGAATACAAGCTCGGGTGATGAAGACACCCAACAGAGCAAGATGTTACTAAAAGATGTGTTCAAGAAGAAGAAAGATACCAGTAATAGTAGTAAAAAGGTCAAGCAAGAATCAGGTCAGTCTGAAGCAGATGACGA
Organism: Backusella tarrabulga; assembly: GCA_024139415.1. NCBI lineage: Eukaryota > Fungi > Mucoromycota > Mucoromycetes > Mucorales > Backusellaceae > Backusella > Backusella tarrabulga. Next base: position 105,138 of record VCJJ01002244.1, on the reverse strand, counting down.
ATCAGGTGACGAAGAAACTGAAAAGGCCAATAACCAACAAGAACCATCTGTAAAGCAAGAGCTAAAGAACAATAGCGATGAAGAAGAATTGTTTGCTGCTGCAGCTGTAGCCACAGCACCTGCCATTATCAATGAACGCACTCTCTATAGCTTCTTTAGTAACTCAAACTTTTACTGTCTGTTCCGATTGTATCAAACACTTTATGAACGTCTTTACAAGATGAAAAAAATAAGTGAAAATATCGCACAAGATCCAAGTCTTGGAAAGGTTTTCAACGAGACTGCGGTTGAATTGGATCTTTATACAAATAAATTCGAAGGTAAGAAACAAGAAAAATGTGGTAATGGTATTAGGGAAAGTCCATTCATTATTTTTTTTTAAAAAAGACGTCGATCTATCGAATGGTTACTACAACGCCATGCTTGATGTCATTGATCGTTTCTTTGAAGGCGAAATTGACATTGCAGCATTTGAAGAAAGTGTCCGCTATATTTTTGGCATCGATGCATATATTATGTTTACGGTAGATAGAGTCATTCATTCATTAATTAAACAGGTATAAAAAAAAAGATGTATTTTTAACATACATTTTACTCATATTCCATCTTTTGATAGATTCAACTTGTCGTTATGGATCGTAAATCAACTGAAATACTTCAATTATTTAAAAATGATCAAATGGCGGATTCACCCGCCGTCCTGTCAGTCTATCGATCCAATGTAGAAAAAGTACTTGGAGTAGATGAAGCTGTATACAAAATTAGTTTTGTAAGTCTCTCCATTTATTTTGTTACTAGACAGCTAAACAGTTACCTTTTTTGAATAGAATATCGGTGAACATACTATGAATATCCAAGTGATGGACAAGTCTAGTAAAAACACAAAGTCAATAGTCAGTCCACAAGAGCGATACGAGGAATACATGACAAGCTATATCAACTGGACCAACAATACCGAGGGAGTGGATCGCTCCCTACTGAAACCATCCTTTTTAAGAAGAAATTTCAAGCCCGAGGATAAACACTTGCAAGAAATTTTCGTGAGATCGCAACTGAGATATAAAATCCAACAGGAATCGTATCACATGTATTATATCGTTGGCTCCGAAGATGCTTTTATCAGATCATCAGCAAGCCAATCCAAAGAACGCAATCAAAGTGGCTGGTTGGATTGGCTAGAATCAAATGGAAATGATCAGCTTAGTGAAGAAACTCGAAGCTTATTTAATTAATAATACACACACACACACACACACACACACACACACACATACACACACCTCCTCATACTCTCTTTTTATATATGTACACATTTATAAAAAAGAACAACAATAAGAATAATAAATAATCCATATGGTTTTATGTTTAAGTTTTACAAATGAATATTGACTGAGTTCATAGTCGTTGCGTGTTACAATGCAGTTTTTTTATGCTGTGTAATGAGAGTGTGCACGGGCGTTTGATTGATAAATAGGGTATCACAGTTTTATAAAAATGGAGAGTATTATCCATAAAACGTTTTTATGTAAATGTCTGTTATTTAATTTGTATCTTCAAGGAGCACACTATCTAAAAGTCCTCAAGCAGGAACATGATCAATATTAACTTAATAATAAAATATGACATTTGTTATTTTACGCCATAATACGGAATGGAAAGAAAATACTAATATAAAGACACACAAAAATGAAACAGTAACATCAATGAATACAGTGTAAACTGGAAATTGTAATGTTGCATCATGGACCAACATATATTCTATATTCCATTTCCAGTACATAAAACCGTATATTATTGGCTAATTCATCTTTCTATTGAAAAATAAGAAAGAATATGTTGAAAAATAAGTTCAAAACGTATTCCATCTTCCAGATTATTATAATAAAAAGTATTCTCATTTCCAGTTTATACTGTAGAGCCATTGTTTTTTTAGTAATAAATGTATGCTAGATTTTTATTTGAATCTTGCTTGTAAAAATGAAAGAGAAATAATGAATAAAGCTAGATTATGAAATGATAGGATATGACTAAAATGAAATTTAGTTCATGACAACAGCTCTGTAACGAGGCTTGGCATCACGGACAAATTGGAAGGCCTCGTTAATTTGGGACATGGGGAAGGTGTTGACCCAGGTGCTAACGTTGTGCTTCTCGGCAAAGTCAAGACATTCCTGGATGTCGGAGGGAGAACCGATGAAGGAACCAGCAAGTGTGAGTTGCTTACCGCAAAGAACGAAAGCAGAGATACCAGAGAGAGGAACTTCGGGAATATCACACTGGATGAAGACACCGTTGTTCTTCAACATCTTGAAGTATTGTTCCCAACACTTGTTGACAACCTTAGTACCGAGAATGTGGGTGAAGGTGTTGTAGTGGGGCTCCATCTGTTCTTCCTTTTGCATCAAGACAAAGTCATCACAACCGAGCTTCTTGGCATCTTCAGCCTTTTCGGGGATAACATCAAAGGCAACGACCTTGGCGCCCATAGCCTTGGCCCATTGGATACCAAAGTGACCGAGACCACCCATACCGAGGACAGCAACCTTGGAGCCAGGACCGACATTGTAGCGCTTCAAAGGAGCAAAGGTAGTGACACCACCGCAAAGGAAAGAAGCGGCAACTTCAGGAGTCAAGTGATCGGGGATGTTGACAACGAAATCCTTGTTACCTCTCCACTTTTCGGCGAAACCACCATAGGTCTTGTCACGAGTCTGGTTGTCATAACGATCGTTGAAAGTCCAGACACAGTGAGTGGAACACAAGTTCTCCATACCCTTCAAACAGTAGTCACACTTGTGGCAAGCAGCAGATTGACAACCGACACCACCGATATCACCGACCTTGATGTTGGTAACATTGGCACCAATCTTGGTAACCTTACCGATGATTTCGTGACCGACGACACAAGGGAATTCAGTTGGTCCCCAACCTTCATCAACAGTGTGGATATCAGTACCACAGACACCACAGCAGATAATGTCCATCTGGACCATATCTTCATCCCAGCTACAGAAGCTCATCTTCATGGGGGCAAGAGGCTGGCCTAAAAGGTGAAATTGATAAATTTTGTTAGTTTTTTGCATAAAACGTTGTTTAGAGTGAACATACTCTTTCCAGAACAGGCATAAGCAGTGAAGGTTTCGTCAGACATGTTTTGTTATGTTGAATGTAAATGAATACAAAGAAGATAATGAAAAAAAAAGGTAAAGACGTGTCAATAACGCCTATTTTATATCTTTTTTAATTTTAAATTATGCAAGCTTTTTTTTTGGCAGCAGCTCGGTGAAACCCTTGTTTCTGAAAATACAGCGAGCAAAACGTGCGAATAACAAACCTAATATCAGCCGATTTATTTTCTCAGCCATCCTTTTCAAAAAGTGATTAGAACTGATAGAATCAAGATATCTGATAAACTTAGCATTCGTTTTTTTTTTTTTTTTTTCTCATAATATTCACATTTGTACTAGTACCTCTAATTTAGGTAAATGTTTTGTTTATAGGGACATTGCCGACATGTTTGTTTATGCTGTTTGTTTGGGAGCCTTTTTTATTTATGAAATGGGATATACCTTTCCTGACTTTTTCATATTCCTGTTTTATTTGAATCACATAGCATGGGTTTGAAATTTTCATTTAACTTGGTATTTTCTTCAACTTTTTCATAATTTAGCCACCTCTCATATTAAAAGAAATGTCTACCAAATTAATGGTCGTCAATTAAGTAAACTTCATCCCGTAAAGTTTATGCCCCAGCCTATTTTATTTCCTTTATTATATTAAGAAGCAAATAAACAATGAATGAACAAGATGGAAAGTTGTGTAAATTAGGTCTTTTGACATACAATCAATGATATCACGATTATGCGAAAAAAAAACTTGTGTTAACATGCGTTTGATGTATCAGCAAATTCACTCTCTCGCTTTACTATTTTTAAATTACCGAACGTCGACATTCTCATCTCATTATCTTTTCAATCATACTCGCGTAAACTTATTGATGGGCAATGATACGCTTGATAGAGCCACCTGAGTATTTCCACGTGCGAGAGTCAGTGTTTTTCTACTACTTCATACTCTTTCCCATTAGCTGTTTTTTCTATTTCTATTTTTTTTTATTCCATGATTTTTTTCAGCTTTCCATGTTTAAAAAACAGAAATCAAATAGAATAAATGAGCAGATGTGTAGTATAGCTTTCACGTCTTTAATAAACGCGATAACAATGATGATAACAAGTATCTCTATTATTAAAACTACAACTTCTTAAAGCAAGTATTTTGTTTTTGTACTACAATGACTTGAAATCAGCTAACATATTTCTTGTTTGCTACAGCATGATCTTCTCTCTTGCCTCAATAAATGAATCCGAAACATAAAGACTTAAAACACCGCCTAAAAATAGGTTTGAACCGAATTTTATATTAAAGACATTAAACCTATATTAATAAAAATATCTAAACACGGTTTTATGTATAAAAGATGACCGAGTATCATGCACTATCATTAAATAAAATAAAAATGATAATAGTAGGAATACACCTTTACATATGTAAAAAAACATCCATGGCAGAACAATATTCTGAAAAGCAAACCACTTGATTTTATCGGTGATACGATCGACAAGGAAAAAAAAAAGAAACCTCCCCAAATTTTACCTTATCCCAGATGCTCAAGATAGCTGGAAAAGGTCGGGGTTTTTTAACCAGGAAGGATTTTTTTTATACTGCTTTTATTTATTTTTTTTATTATTAAAAGTGGATGTGTACGCTCTCTCCAATCGAACTTTCCTGAGTTTGATGTGTGTCGAAGATTAGTATAACTTGTTCCAACAAGACTTGGCTAATCATGTTACGTTTACAGATATCATTTATTTATTTTTTCAAATAGGACAAACTTCATTATTAGTATTATAATAACGCATTTTTAATTCACCTTGGATTTGAGTATCATGTTTCTTATGTTTTAAGTCCATGGCGTCAAGTATTGCGCCACATGATTTCATATTTCCGACTGCGAGGTAGTTAAACAGATGGCTCTCCCTGAGTTGAAAAAAGTAGTAGGAGTTTTTTCTTTTTTCTTTTTATTTATTTATTTCCAAACATGTCCACATAGAAAAATGAAACCTATATTTATTAAAGTACCAATTATATTTATAGGCTTAGTCGCTTTAATCTGATAGTTGGATTTTTCATGCTCGTTTTTCTCTGGTATTGTTGGGAGTGATAAATGACAGATCACACTTTTTTTTTTATTTTGACATGTTGTACAGACTATTCTCAATGTCCGTGTCATTTTGAAGATCTTTTAACCTGTCCAAGACTTACTTTTAATATATCTACTCATTATATATTTAATACTAAATAAAATAATAAAAGTCAAAATGAAAGAAGCTCGAAACGTAAAAGATGATGACTTGATTCAGCCAGTCGGTGATTCATTTCTATGAAGTTGACTCTTTTTGGAAATGCTGAATCAATTCAACTTTCAGTGCTTTTGAAAAGATTTACCAAAAATGCGTACATTTGATCCCTGAATCTTGTTATTGAACTCTTTTAAATATGTATAACCTAAAATGTGCTACGCGTTCTTTGAAGTGTGTCAGAAATAATATTTTATATCAAAGTTAATAGGTGCTTCATAAAGATAGAAATAGTCTAAAATGTACGCTGGAACTCTTTCTTTTTCCGAAAGAAAAGAGAAGGAGTAAAACCACTATGACTCCAATAACATTGATATTGGTTACAAGCTTGTTAATACATCCAGAACAAGTGAATTAGACACAGAATAGGCTCCTTGTTATATGTTTTGATATGTAAGATACTCTCAATAAGGTGATGCAATTAGGTGCTTTATAAAACAGTTTGATGACCATGTATTAAGTTGCAATAAATAGACTTTATTATTGTATTTTAACGTTTTAAAGACCACAATGACCATATACACACATTACATTTCTCTTGGATGCTAATAATACAGAATAAAAGTGTAAAATCCACCAATTTTCCTTCCCAGACCCGTTTATTTTTGTTAAAAAATCATGAATATACTAAACAGAGGAGCCTTCTCTAAATTAAGCAGAACTTTTCATAATAAACCAATATTATATCGCTTCCTCCATCACGAAGGAGCGAATCACCCTTCCATTAGTGATCACGGTAGACTCCGTACAATTGAAGATCAATACACAGCCGACATGAGCACATGTCTCCCCCATGTCTATAACAGCATTTACAAGGACATTTGTAAAGAAACAATAGATCGTCTTGCCAAATCGCACATGATGGTCAGTCCCTCCCAAGCACTCTTCTTGCACTATCTTGTGAAACTGTTACAACCCTCACAAATACTTGAAATTGGCGGATTCACAGGTGCCAGTGCAGTTGCCATGGGATCTGCTTTACCATCGAAGGGAAGACTGTTGTCATTGGAATTGGATCCCGAACCACTTGAAATTGCCAAACGAAATGTAGAAACTTCTGTATTACATGATAAAATTAAGTTTCAATTGGGACCTGCTCTTGATAGGTGAATGGGAAAAAGTAGAGTCCATTTATGCAAAAACTAAAATTACCTATTTGTTAGTATTATTGAATTAACAAAGCAAACGCCCAAGCCACAATTTGATTTCATCTTCTTGGGTAAGCTTATTTTGCTCATTGAATGTTTGTTTACTCAACACAGCTGGTAATATTAGATGCTAATAAGGGTGCGTACATACAGTATTACGATCTAATCATGGAAAATGATTTACTCTCAGACAATGGCGTTCTAGTGGCCGATAATGGTAATTCAGCATTAAACGTCTTTATATCGCAATATTTATTTATTTATTTTTCTACTGCTTAGTACTTCTTTATGGCCAAGTACATAGGGAAGCAGGTTACAATGACCCTCAGGAGTTTGAAGCGTCAAAGAACATTAAAAAGATGGCAAAGAAACTAGATGCTTTTAATAAGCATGTTTTCCAGGATCCAAGATCGGAGGTTGTTGTTCTTCCCATATACGATGGCGTATCCATAATAAGAAAATGCGACAAGTTAGATTAGGATATAACAAATAGCAACTTAGTTGTATGAATAAACTTATAAGACGTCTTTTCTTCATTGACTTGAATATGGTTTTTCTTTTTATTAATTAATAAAAGTAAAAGTAAAATAAAATAGGTATTTCTCTCTAAGATTATACAAATAGTTCTCCACACAATACAATACATATTATTTGGTTGGATAATTGCCATTTTGAGGTGCAGTGTTTTGTTGTGGATGGCTATAGGGTCTAACGTTATTATTATTATTAGTACCATTTAATTGTACTTGACGGTTCATGTTCATGGCGTTTCGGTAACGGAGTTCCCGAAGTATTTGCTCATTTCTTTGAACATGATAATAAAGAGCTTCAACATTTTCATATTGTCCATGTGGTGGGAACGAAGGCATAATGTTTGGATATTGCTTAAATTCTTCCATCTGGCTATTTAATTTGGCGTGTAAACTGTTTATCGTAACTGTGATATCTTGTGGTTGCTGGACATTTCCGCTATGTTGCTGCTGATAATTCAATTGAGCAGTGATATCAGCTTGTACACGACTGTGCATGGAATTCTTTTGATTGTTATTTCGTCTGAGTGTTGGTTGTCTAGGTACTAGATATACTGGCTGTTGTTGTTGTTGTTGTTGTTGTTGTTGTTGTGATATCCAATTCTGGTGTAAAATATGTATTGGTTGAGAAGGCACTTGTTGTTGTTGTTGCTGTGCAATTTGAAATTGCTGCGCCATTGTTGTAACATGTTGAGGCGTCTGTTGCTTAAATGAAAACGTTTGCTGTTTTAATTGAGGCGCTTGTTGGTTTCCATAAGAGGGTCCTCCTTGTGATGTATTACCAAAGGATGACTTGGTGCGGCGAGCGATATGCGCTTTTTCTTCAATCGACTTTAACGACTCTAGATCATGTTTCCGCTGAATTTCCCATGTGCTTTTATTGGCAAGATTGTGATTCTTTAGAATAGTCTCATGACGTTCTGTCAACTCAACAAGAGTCTGTACAGAGCTAGATAAAGGTAAATGAGAACGATCTTGATCAAGTCTGATTTTTTGCATCTCATCCTGCATAAGAAGAGTTCTATTAATGCGTTTCATTGCTATTGAATACCAGTAGAGTTCTTGCGAACGTAATGAAGGGTCCGTAAAGGACTTTTCAAATTTTTTGGCTAATTCTTCCCGTGCCTCTGGTGACCGATTCTCCAAGCTTTGTTCATCATCTGGGCCTTGATATAATTGTGGCATTAGTAGGTGAGTGAGCGGTATAAGTGGTGTCGATGGTGTCAGTGCTGATGGTGGTTGTATCTTTCTTGGAGTGATATTGCTGTAACGGAATGTATTAAACATAGCCGCTTGATCTGCTGATGGTACGCCACTAGTGCTTTTAGTGGAATAGAGTCTTCTCATGCCATGTTCTATTTCATCGACGAGACTATCACGATCATTATCCGACTCTTCACTCAGACTTTCTTGATTATTTTCATCCAGTTTGAAATCATCATCAACAGATGAACCGGAATTATAATTCTTTTGGCCTTTTTCAAAGTAATTTCCAGGTTTCTTTCTCTTGCGTAAACCACGGCCCATGTTTAACGCCTCCATCTCCTTTTGCTCCTTTTTCTTTTGGGCCTCTTGTTGTTTCTGTGCAAGGAACTTGGTCCAAAAGTCGTCATTCTCTTCTTCTTTGTCAACCACATCGATGTCTTCTGCATCTCCATTCGATTTCCACACTTTGGCAAATGAAAAGTTCATACCTTCTTCTCCATTCTTCTCAACATCATCAATATCTTTTTGCTTTTGCTCCTCGGCAACGGCGCGATACTGCTCACGTTCAATCAATGCATCAATCTTTTTTTCATCATAATGGATATCGGCGCTGTCATCATTGTCAAACAAATTTTTCGCACCGTATTTGAGAATCGATTGAATGTCCTCGATCTTATTCTCTTCCTGCGCCATACGTTCCACAACAACATGTTCTAGAGCCATCTTTTTCTTACCGATCTGTAAGATCTTTTCCTCGACAGAGAGACGTGTCATGAAGCGGAAAGTAAGTACCATCTTTGTTTGACCGATACGATGAGCACGACCAATAGCTTGAGCATCAGCATAGGGATTATAGTCAGAATCCCAGAAAATGACAGTATCCGCGGTTGCCAAGTTGATACCCACACCACCTGCGCGTGTACTCAATAAAAACACGTCAATTTCAGAATTTGGTGCATTGAAGGCATCCATACTACGGACACGGTCACGCTCCGAGCATTGACCATCCAGACGACAATAACGAACATCCTGGTAGGTTAAATAATCTTCAAGTACGTCAAGCGAGCGTGTCATTGTTGAAAAGATGAGCATACGGTGCCCATTGGCACGGAGTTTAGGCAACATTATATGGAACACCTTTAGCTTTTCACAGGCACTGATCATCTCACGCATAGTACTTTCTTCATCCGGTTGGGGGACCTCAACACCATCAATGAGATAAGGGTGATTTAAGATCTTTCTTAAATTCACCAAAACCGATGAGAGACCCTTTTGGCGTTTTGCTTTCGAAACCTGCATATTATTCAATAATTCATGAATGTTGTTACCCAATGCCGACTTGTACGCTTCCTTCTGTACGGGGGTCATTGAGAGTGGTACAATGATTTCAAATTTGGGCGGTAATTGCTTGAGTACCTCTTCTTTTGTACGTCTCAAAAAGAAAGGACGAAGTCGTTTATGCAAATCCTCAACCAAATCGGGGGACATGTCATCATACTCCTGAGCTTCGATGCCTTGGAAGAGCTTGGGCTGGATAAAATGCATAATGTTGAATAATTCACGAAGATTGTTTTGTAGCGGCGTACCAGTCAAAAGGACTTTATGATCAGCCTTGTATTGGTTGAGCTTTTTAAACAGGAGCGATTCGTCGTTCTTTAAGCGCTGTGATTCGTCAATGATCATCACGGGGAAAAATTGGTGCATCAAAGGGGTGTAATCCATTACAGATTGGTAGGTAGTGACCACAACATGGCATTTAAGCGTCTTTTTATCACTTCTAAACAGCTCATGCTTGATAGAGAGATCTTGACTTTTCTGACCGCCCCAGAAAGGAGCAACAACCATTTCAGGAGCCCATTTTTCAAATTCACGCACCCAGTTGGTGGCTGTACTGTTGGGCACACAGAGTAGAAAGGGATAAATGTTGTACTTGTTGAATAGCACGGAAAGGAAGGAAATGATCTGGATGGTTTTACCAAGACCCATGTCGTCTGCTAATATACATGATTGTTCTGTTTCCCATTTATAGAGCAAGAAACTATTGGTGAAATAAAATGTGGTTTTAATGTAATGTATATCGTTTATCAATGAGCAAATACTTACTTTAGTGCCTCCATTTGATGAGGCATAAGTTGACCACCTTTAATAAAACTAGGCTGAGATTTGTACTCGTGCTTACTATAATCTTCTTTGGTTGCCATTCCTCGCACAGATTTAACAAGCCCTCTCATCTTTTCAGGTGCAGACACCTTACTAGCACGTCTGTACCTCTTGAGTGCCACATTGTATGCTTTAAATAATGCTGCTTCTTTCTCTGTTGGAGGTTCATCCCATACAGCTATTTTTTTTTAAATAAATAGATGGGAGTTGGGGCCGGTTCAAAATCCATCTTTATACAGCCATCCACTTACCTTCTTCATATGAAGTATCTTTATAAACGGCAAAAACACGCTTCGCCTTTTCCTGTGTTCTATCCTCCCACTCGATTGACAAAATGCGATCTATCTGTTTCCATTCCTCTAAAGCTGGACCTGCAGATCCACTTGGAATATCACCGTTTGCGGCCTTCACCATATATCCACGGTACATAGTCTTACTCGCCTGCTCGAACCAAGAGGTATATACCCACGATACATGACGATATGAAAGGTTCTTCCATTTAATTAAAACCATCGGCTTGCCACTCACTGTTTTTTGGGCAAGCACTTTTTCAGGCACGATATTATTATACGTGTATTTGTGACATTCGTAACACTGATTATACTGAAAATAGCAGTCGTCATCGGTAGGTGTTCGACAGTTTCTATGAAGACCACGGAAACATACTGAACATCGAAACAAAATATATTCCTCTTTCTTTAACGAGTCACAGATATTGCATTTTGCTATTGTTGGTAAACAGCATTTGGAACAGACAAAGCTGCCGTGCTTATCGAATGACTTGTCCGCACTTTGAGACAAACAAGTATTATGACAGGAGAGTGTGCACGTTTTACATAGCAAAAGACGTTTCTTTTTTGCCATTGGACCGGTCACCACCTCCTGGAGATTACCGTGTATGCCGTTTGGATGTCCTTCTTTAGAACAAACATAACAATCATCCGCGTGCTTTTCAATAAACTCCTCATCTGTGTAAAGTGGGACACGATACGAGAACCCCACCATGTACTGATCCCTCTTCTTTTTGGCAATCATACGCTCGTCTTCGTCGTCTATCTTTTGATAGTCCTCGAGCGATGGAGCGCCATAATAAATGCGAGGTTTTTTGCGATTGTGGCGCGTTGATTTCTTTTCTTGGCCATCAGCATGAGAATATGCTACGAATCCATCGTCCGAATCAGAGCTGTCCGATTCACTGCTTTCAATCTGATGGAATTCGGCTTGATCTTCTTGTTCTTCTTCAAGCTCATCATCAGCCTCGGATTCGGAGTCAGGGATGCTTAGAACTATGCGCTTCTTGATTGGTTCAAAAGTCTCTTTATCGTTCGCTTCTTCCTCGTCGTCGTCGGAAGAGCCTTCTAGTTGGGAGAGTTTACCCTTTTCATATTTATTTACAAGAGATGCATTTGCTCTTCTTAGGACGTCGGAGGCCACCTAGAATGTTATTAAAAAAATTGTTGCCAGACAAAAGAAATAAAAAAAATAGCGTACCTTTGTTGTAGAACCTTCTTTGAATTTGACAAGGTACGAGGTTTTTCCTGTTGCAGAGTCAATCTGTCGCTTATTGATTTGCTGAACCGTAGAAAAAAAAAACGGCCAACTTGATGTCCTTGTCAAAGTAATTGGCTTGTATTTTGACCGCAGTGCCTTTTTTAAAAAATAAACACAAAAGGAATTGAGTTTGTTGTTTTCTTTGCTGTGATTACTAAGTTTACCTCTAGAGTCAGTATCTTTTGATCTGACATTGTTATACACTTTTACGTTTTATGAGTTTTTTAATTCACTTGATTTTAATTACAAAAAGAAAGTAGTGGAACGAAGGAGGACCTTTCAAAAAAAAACGAAAACACTCCAGTTTTTTTTTTCTGCTCCTCCTGCCAACCAATCAAAATCGAGATTTTTGTTTTCATAAATACTCTAGCTTTTGTTTTCCAAGCGCGTAAAATTCGAAACAAAGTCACAACGCCATCCACTTTTTTTTTGCGCAAGTAAAAACTTTCATCAGCTTAATGATGGTACTTGGTACTATCCAATTTTATTGAATAAACAGTTTTTATATCTGCTGAAAAACCGTTTCAATTCACTACAGGATCACAGTTATTCAAATGCTCTTATCTCTGAAAAAGTGTCAACTGTATAATGATTGGTTTGATTTGATGTTTTATTGGCCACAGGATAAAATTTATAAGATAGAAAATGCAGCTGAAGTTTCCAAAGTTGAAACTATTCTGTGTCACTCCAAGATTAGGCGTTCTATGTCTCCTTCTTTCGAGATAAAGGTAAAACTCGCTGTACCTTAATAATATGAGCATATTGCCTGATATCACCTTTGGTGGGAAGGGCTCGATATTTCCAGTCAACATGGATAATACCAGGATTATTAGAAAATACTCCATCTAGTGAGTAATAGGCTATATACAGTCCAAAAAGCTATGAAGCTGTGTGCTATGCTGTCAAGTCCCAGGAGCCAGAGGGCAGCAGAAGCTTAAAAAGTCATACATAACTCTCTTTGTTGACTTGACACTCAATTATTATCTAATTTATCACACTTCTTATAACAGGATATCGATTGATAACAAAAAAAGAAGGACGATTTAGCCATTTGCCTGAATATTAGTTTGCACGTAAACCACTACTTTGGCAATGTATTAAATACAGAAATGACATTGTGCATTAGTGTTTATCAGCAAACAAATAAATAAAAGGCAAAAAAAAAGTGAAGTGGTTCTGCACATGCTTCAATGAAAACAATACTAGCAAATATACATGTTATGTATTAGAAGAAAAAAAGATATATTTACAATGTTAAAAGTATTTAGTAAAGAGAAATAATGTTGCTTAATAATGATGCTGTTGTGGGAATAAAACTGATATTTTATCGTGAGTATATCTTAAAAGACGCTATTATCATATGCATTTTATGTCTACAAGATTTCATTCACCGCCCTAGAAACTCTATATTTGCCTTTCCCCACATTTAAAGTATTGTCCTTCTTTTCTTTTCTTTTCTCTTCATATATAATCAACTTATATTAAACCTTACCACCCCTTTTCCGCTTACATATAATGAGCCTTAAAACATTCACTGTAGAAGAAGTCAAGAAGCATTCTTCTGAAGGAGATCTTTGGATCATTATCGATAATGGCGTCTATGATATGAGTCGCTTTATCGATTTACATCCGGGAGGTGTACAGCCCATTCTCGAGTACGCTGGTAAGGATGCTACTGATGCATTTTACGGTTTGCATCGTCAGGAAGTCCTTATAAAGTATGACCGATTCAAGATTGGTCTCATTGCAAACCAAAATCCTCAGATTGCCATGTACCAACCCGGAGACATTTCAAAGGTTCCTTATGCAGAGTCCAGTGCTTGGATGGGATACAAGTCTCCTTACTTCAAGTACGTAAAAAAAAATGCCTATATATGGGAAGAACAGTAATTGACACTTTTTTCCCTTCCTTTTAATGTACATAGGGAATCTCATTTTAAATTCCGTGCTGCTGTACGCAAGGTAGTCGACAGCTTAGCTGTAGAAGCTCGTGAATTTGAGGATGCTGGTACCAAGCCCAGCGATGAATTTATGAAGAAGCTGGGTGATAATGGATTGTTAGCTTCTAACATTGGACCAGGACCATGGTTGCACGGTATGGTATTCCCTGGTGGTGTCACCGGCGAAGAGTTTGATTATTTCCACGAGGTAAAAGAAAAAAAAGTTACGTGGTATGTGAAAAAAAAGACACTTAAATGTTATACTAGATGATTCTTCATGAAGAACTTGCTCGCTGGAAAGTTCGTGGTTTTGATGATGGTGTTCTTGGTGGTATGATTATTTCTGCACCAACTGTTCTAAACTTTGGTAAACCCGAGCTTAAGAAGAAGGTCAGTCCAGGAGAAAAAAAACACAGGATATTTGTATATGTTAAGCTCATTCCTCTCCTTTTTTCTTTTAAAAAAACAGGTTATTCCTGAAGTATTTTCTGGTAAGAAGCGTATCTGTCTCGCTATTACTGAACCTTATGCTGGTTCTGATGTTGCCAGTATCCGCACTACTGCAAAGAAGACTGCTGATGGTAAACATTATATCGTGAATGGTGTCAAGAAATGGATCACTGGCGGCTGCTGGGCAGACTACTTTTCCGTTGCTGTTCGCACCGATAAGGGTCTCTCCATGTTGTTGATTGAACGCAGTGAAGGTGTTGAGACTAAGTTGATCAAGACCTCTTACTCACCTAGTGCTGGTACAGCTTATGTTAGCTTTGAGAATGTAAGTAAATATTGAAAGTAATATAACAAGGAAGAAAGAGTGTTCTTATGCTTTATTATGTTATTATAGGTTAAAGTTCCCGTCGAAAACTTGCTTGGTAAAGAAAACCACGGTCTTCTCGTCGTACTTTCCAACTTTAACCATGAACGTTGGGTTATGTTGACTGGTTCTTCTATGGCCTGCCGCATTGTTATTGAAGAATGCTTTAAATGGGCCAATCAACGCAAGGTGTTTGGTAAGCGACTTATTGATCAGCCTGTGATTCGTAACAAGCTTGCAAAGATGATTTCTAGTCTTGAAAGTGTACATGCTTGGATCGAAAGCATCACTTATCAGATGTGCAATATGGATTACAGTGAACAGTCTGATAAACTTGCAGGTCCCATTGCCCTTTGTAAATACCAGGCCACTCGCATGATGCACGATGTTTCTGATGATGCCTGCCAGATCTTTGGTGGTCGTGCTATTACAAAGACTGGTATGGGTAGAACCGTTGAAACTTTACAAAGAACTTATAAGGTAACGTCTAAATATTTTGAATTTCTGATATTTCTCACTTCTCACAACTGTTTTTACTTTAGTTCTCTGCTATTCTCGGCGGCGCAGAAGAAATCATGGCTGATCTTGGTGTTCGCCAGGCAATGAAGAAGTTCCCCTCTGACAGTCGCCTATAGATAAATAGTTCCTTGACTATTAAATCGTCATATTTGATGATTTGTGTTTTTTTATGAAAATAAATAAGCTATAGTGCCTCCTTTACTATGCTTAAATAAAAAGAAAATTTATGCCAAAATATCATACAAGCCAGCTATTGTAGATGTGTTTCGACATTTTAGAAGAATAGACATACACCTTGTATCAAAATAACAAGGAGATCTACGAAAGAAATTAAACACAGTTTGATACTAAATATATGTCCGAATATTGGATTGGAAGAGAAGTGTGGAAAATTTAGGGATTTTCCCTGAAAATAAAAATTATATAAAAAAATAAAACAATATAAAAGTCGATTTAATTCCTTTGCTGGATGTAAATTTATTGAAGATTGATTATTCCTTAAGATAAGAAAATATAGAACTATTTATACCAGTTTTTAAGGTAAGCGTGAGTCATTGTTTATAATTTCATAGTATGAAAGATAGATGGTTTCCATATGGTTGCACCACAGATCTGTGTGGTGATTTTATTTATTTTGAATAAAGCGAAGGCTTATATTCATTGTCAAGTTATTATTGTTCTTATTCGTAATTATAATTAAAAGCCATAATTTATGTGGTATTTCACCACAAGAAGAAAACATCATCTCGTTTCAAAAGCAGACTACTTTTTAGCTTACAAGCAAGAGTCAGTTAAACGATGGCACCAGTAAATACTGTCTTCGCGACCTTTATTGAAGTTAGTAATTAAAGGGAGTTTGTTATTTTCTCGGTTCAGCAGCTCAAGTATATCATTTCAAAATATATAAGATAACACACGACACTTCGTAGATCTATACAGCACTACCGAATCTTTTGAAGAAACTGATACATAATAAGATATTGAGTCAATAACACTTTATAATAAAGTGAACTGTTAGCTTATTTATTCTCTTTTCCTTCTCTCTCTCTCTCTCTCTCTCTCTCTCCCCTCTTCTTATCAAGAAAAAAGAAGTAGATGATCTTCCAGACACAGTGATAAGTACATAAAATAATAATAATCCATGATGTACCTTCTTAATAGATTTTTCTGGAACCAATCACATTCACCATGCACGTAGAAACATAATGGTTAATTATAAAATTATGGATGCTCAAATCAAACATTGCTCTATAAAAAAGTTGGTGTATAAGAAGAAGATAGCACTATATTAAGTAGACCTATGTGAACTCATGGTAATAAACTTTAGTTATTTTTATATTTATCTGAAAAATCAGGTCACAAGAAATTAAGCCTCGTTTGTACTGTCACCATAAAGGAAGTTCTAAAAATATTAAATCCAAATACTAAAATTGGTAAAATCAAATTTACGGGCAACACGGACAACGTATTTATTTCGGAGATTGCATCTACGGCAATTGAGAAAACTTCTCCGATCCTGTCAATGATATCAGAAGAAGGTTTGATTGAAAGCAACGAATATAAATAACAGAGGAGTTTACATTATTTGGAGCATCAATATTGTATATCAATAAAAGGCTATATGATTATTTCATGGCTGTTATATGAACAGAAAGCAAGAGTATAGCATACATCTATCAGTGTATGTACACGTGGATCAAAGCATGTCATTTTCTACACAGCATATGCTAATAAAAAATAATAATTGTTATTAATGTTCTGTGTTCTTTTTCCTTAATTTAATTTTGAATTTACAAATAAAAGTGTATTTTTATAATAAACAAAAAGCAACCGAACAATAGTTACATCCGTACAACATAATTACGGGATCAAAACAACGAAAACAGAAATAAGCTAGTTTGAGCTTGTAATGCTTTTTATTTCATCTATTCCTTTATTTTCTGAACATGTAAGCTTTCATTATTTAAAGAAGTCGACATTAAAAAAGAAAAGAAAAAGGGGGGATTGGTAGTTTTTTGGTGATTTACTTTTCTTTGGATTTGACATCCGATTTGCTTAATTGGTGTAACTTCCAATTAATATTCAATTAATAAAAAAATAAAAAAGAATGAACAACAGTAATAGCAATTTCAATAATAAAATAATAGTAAGAAGGGAGATCTTATGTATTTATTTCATTTTAATATATTGAAAGTATAAATGTATAGAAAGCGTTTTTATATGAAAAAAAAAATATCAATAGAAATGTCAGCATTTCTGACTTATTTGCTTTTTACTTGCTAAAATAAAACCATTTCCTTTTTTTTGTGCCACGAAAACTATAAATAAACCAAACAACTGTGATCAAAACGTTTTTTGATCTCAAATAAAATCGGAATGCGTTCTCATAATTGAGTATAAGAGAAAGCGAACAAAAGGGAAGATGAAGGGCGAATAAAAGTAACTTTATATATGAATTTGAACTCTTCCTTCCCCTTTTTTTCAAAGTCTCCTTTTTCATTATATCATTAACTCGCCACAATCACCATTTGGTGATAATAGCCTATTTGAACAAAAAGGCTTATTTTAGTTTCACTTTTCACTGAAACAACATTCCATGTTGGGAAAGTAGTTTATCATCTTGAGATGTAAACCATTTATCACGAAACTCTTGATTTGTCTTCATGTGACCTCGAATTAAAAAAGAATATCTCTAAAATTAAGACAATTGTATACACTAAAAGGACTTTTATTTGTTGTTTACCGATGTAATAGTTTTCATATTTCGCAGCTATGTTTATGCCACTTCATATTTGCCAAAAGAGAGAGAGAGTGAGTGAGTGAGTGAGTGAGTGAGAGTGAGAGGGTCCCTTTAATAGAGAAAGCGAGAAACTACCCCTGAATCATAGCGATTTAAGGGAAGAAGAGAGTTTCCATGTTTCTGTTCTTTTCTTAAATGCAGATCAGAGCGCCGTTCCAAAAATAAAGAAAAAATGTCGTCAATCCCAAAAGAAAAAAGGAGGAGAGGCCTTTCCTTAAACAATAACTTGTCATTCAACAGCACCTTTCTTTTTTACTGTGGCTGTAGTAATAGTTGATGCTGCTTAATAAAAGATAGATATAAAAGAAGTATAAAAAAAGAGGAGAAAAAGGCACTTTATATTTCATAATGAAAAGGCTTCTCCTCAATTTTATGTATTAACAATTGATTATTCTTTTTTCTTTTCTTTATTTCTTTTTTCTTTTATAAATTACTTTTGCCTTTTTCCTCTATGAAAATTATATCATTGGATTACATATATATATATAAAGGAAGAATCCTGATTTAATATTTTTTATTTATCTCATATTTTCTTTTTATAATAAATAACGATTGTTACAATAAATGCCCCCTTTCTCATATTTTATGCGGGGAACATTTTAAGGTTGATCCAAGCTATTTCAAAGTCTGTTTTCTTTCTACTTCTTCGCAATGTATTTTTATTGCTATTAACATGGATGGCTTATGTTATGAGTAAATATCTTTTATGTTCTCTAAAATGAGAAAAGCAATAATAATGATAATAATAGAATCGATGTTCACCCTGAAAATGCACAGAGTTAATTGTGCACTAGATAGTATATTTTACTGTCTAATTTGATTTGATAAGAATTTGATATATATATTTACCTTTTCTTTTTTAATTGTGTCTTCAAATAAGTCAAAATAAAGAAAGGCGGATGATTAGGTCGTACATAACTATATTTTAAGTTTTTTTTTTCTTTACACTCAAATCAATCAATTTAAATGTTTAAATCGAGTCCTAGGCTATCGAGAATGGAACAGGAAAAGCATTAAATGTTTTATTAATGTTGTCTTGGTGATAAATATTTACTTGGATACAAGTTTTTGAAATCAAAAGTTGTCAACTACATGAATGAAATGGGTTTTTTAAAGCTCGTATTATTTTTTTAATGATTAATTGACTAATCAAAACATATGAAGAAAAAAGAAGAGACATTCTTCGATTAAAGTAGAAATGATATCTCCTTTCCTTCTGCCTTTACAATGTTCTTACATTATATACAGACTAAAAAATAAATAAGTATTCTTGTGAACTCTTTGTTTATTTGATGATGTCAAAAAAAGTAATTCTTTTTTAATAATAGAAAATATATTTAGAAAAAACTTTATTTACAAAACAACAACAATAATAAAAAAAAAAACTTTGGCCCCGTCCTTCATGAATGCTACTCCGATAAGCTGGTAAAAGATGACCTACACCTCAACGTTTTGTTGATATATTCTTTTTTACAAACAGCAAGCATCATTTTAGAATAGCGCATCTCATTAATAAAAAATAGTAAAGTATTTATCCCCCATCGCCATAAAAGGCAATAGGGGGTTAAAGTAGGTAAAAATAGCTGCAGACGTGTTTGGTGTATTCGACGTTCCACCAAAAAAAAAAGAAGGGAAAAAAAGAGAGGGGGTATTTGATTATTTATTTCTATTTTTTGTTGTTATTTCACCCTTCTTTTCTTCTCTTTCTCTCTTTTTTCCCTTTTTCTATATTTTATTATTTTCTCTTCTCTTTTATATATACATATACTTTTTTATTTCAAGAAAAAGAGAAACATAGCATTTTTTTTTATCTTTTTAAATTAAAAATAGAAAAAAAATGCAAGACGACTCACGTATAGATCTGACATGCTTGGTCAGTTCGAGTCAAAGTCCTCCTTCTGAAGATAGCATCTCTAATTTACTTCAAAGTCGATATAAAAGAAACCAACCATATACCCGCATTGGTCATACCAATTTAATGGTCATCAACCCTTATCAGCCACTTGAAATATTGAACGATGCCACCCTTCGATCTTACGCTGATATCGGATATAGAAATGTAGTGGAAAACAAAGTCTTCATGCAGCCCCATGTTTACGATTTAGCTGCGAGGGTTTACTTCCATATGCGAAGAACGGGTGAAGATCAAAGTATCATCTTGAGGTGAGCCTTTTTTTTGTATAGTCGGGGTTAGGAATTGGGCTGGTTGCAATTTACCTGGAGGAGTAAAAAATCAAGGGCAACCCAGCTATTGGCCATGGAGTTAATTACTTGTATATACATATAT
Source organism: Backusella tarrabulga (assembly GCA_024139415.1). Lineage (NCBI taxonomy): Eukaryota > Fungi > Mucoromycota > Mucoromycetes > Mucorales > Backusellaceae > Backusella > Backusella tarrabulga. Next base: position 84,766 of record VCJJ01002244.1, on the reverse strand, counting down.
ATATATTTATATTCATATATGTATTATGTACAGTCATCAACTACATGTTCATTTTTTCTTTTGTATTTTATATTCTACATTTTATAAAAACTTATTTACTTATCATTATTGTTATTTTTTTGTGTTACAACGTAATATAGTGGTATCACCGGCTCCGGAAAGAGTACGACACGATCACATCTTCTCAATCAGTTGCTGTTACTATCGACACATTCAAAGAAAGAGAACAAACTCCAGCAGCAAATCCAGAACTCCGTTGTCATTCTAGAAGCATTTGGCCATACAAAGACTACGCAAAATGCATCTGCCTCCAAGTTCGGTATGTTCCAGGAGCTCCAGTTCTCTGAACGAGGTCGCATTCTCGGTGCAAAAACATTGACATACGCATTTGACAAGTCCCGAGTGACTTGTGTACCAAAGGACGAACGCTCCTTTAATGTATTTTATTCACTTTTAGCTGGTACTAGCCCGGAAGAACAAACTGCACTTCACATCAATTTCCCTCCAGAGTCTTTTAATTACCTTGCCCAGTCCAAAACCATCAAAGTACCCGAAATCAACGATGAGATCGCCTTTGCTGACCTCAAGAGCTCACTTAAAGTCTGCGGCTTCAAGGCAAAGACTGTTACCCAAATCTTCCAGCTTTTGGCCGCCATCTTACATATCGGTAACCTTCAGTTTGTTGATGAAGGCTCTGGTAATCAGACACAAGAAGCTTGTGCAGTGCGTAACCGTGAAGTATTAGAAGTCGTTGCCGTCATGCTAGGTGTATCACCTTCTAAACTCGAACAATCACTGACTTACAAACTGAGATTAATTCGGAAGGAACTTTGTACCATGTTTTTAAATACCCAGGGTGCCACTGAACAAAGAGATGCACTTGCTCGCGCTCTTTACCATGTCTTGTTCCTTTGGATTGTCGAATCAATCAACACAAAGATCTGTTACAACGATGGTGAGCCCGCCAATTTTGTAGGTGTTCTCGATCAATTTGGTTTCCAAAATTTCAAGACAAACGGCTTTGAGGAGTTCTGCGCCAATTTTGCAAACGAACGTGTCCATCAGTTTGTTATTGATCAGCGCTTCAGTGATAACCAAGGCTTAAACCAGGCTATGCTCCGCGATGGTGTTGTTCTCCCCAAGATCTCTACCATGGACAACACAGGTTGTTTGGAACTGCTTGTTGGCAAGGAACAGGATACACGTGAGAAAAATGTAAACAAGTCAGCTGCTCTTGGATTGGGAGGTATTGTCGGAGTCCTGGACCGAGATTGCGCCAAATATCAAACAGGTGCAACAGAGGCCACCAATGCAAACTTTTTAGCCAGTGTACAACGACAATATGGCTCGAACAATTCTTTTGCAAAGTCTGGACACGCCTATTCGTTTGGTATCAACCACTTTTCTGGTACCGTTCATTATACAGTAGAATCATTTTTGGAAAAGAACTTGGATGATTTGTCTCCCGATTTCGTTAGTCTGCTGCGAGATAACAGCACCAATGCATTTGTCTCCAACTTGTTTGAGAGCTCAGCTATGGCCACCGAATCACATCCAAAGGACGATCGTACCATTGTCAAGGCTCAATTAACAAGCAAGCCCACTCGTGCTCCCTCCATGAAGCGCCCCAACAAGCGCCGCAACAATAACGACAAGCAGCAGTTTGATGCCTCCATGCCTATACCAGAAGGGGGTGAACTGGACCAAGATGAAATTAGAAAACAAAAATTAATCAAAGATGCTGAAGATGCCTACCAAAACATGCAGGTGACAACCGTCATGGATCAGCTTTACATGACTTTACGTGATTTGTTTTACACAATGGCGGATACCCGTATCTACAACATCATCCATATTAGACCTAATGATACCCAAACCGCCGATCTTTTTGATACTAAGCGTGTAAAGGCACAGATTCGCGCATTTTTGTTACCCGATCTGACTGTTAGATGTGCCACCTCAGACTATGCAAATTATTACACTTTTGGTGAATTCCTTGTCCGCTATGAACGCTTGGTATCATCTTTACAAATTGACAACTCAAGACTAGAGCGTGATCAGGTTGAATCTGTCCGTGCCATCATGAACTATACAGAGCTTCAGGCTTTTATCGGTCATGACATGATTTGGCTCTCGTACGATACTTGGAAGGAGTTGGAAGATGGCTTACGTGCCGCTGAGAAAGAAGAACGCGATCGTGCAAAGGGTGGTGCGCTCGATGCAAAACAAGAAATTACCCAGAACACAACAGATCAAGGTCACCCTGGTATGATGACAGGCTATCAAGATAGTCAGGATCGCTTGCTGCCGATTGGTGGTGGCTACATGGATGATAATCTTGGTCCCATTCGTGCTTTTGAAGATGGTGCAAGCTATGTTGAAAGTGACGATGGAATGAAGCGTGATATGGAAGGCAGTCAATGGGGAGATGAATCAGAATGGGGCATGAAGGGATTGTCTGAAGGGTAATTATTTTTTTTTTTAAAAAAAAAAGATAAAAATATCATTCAAAAACAACATGTAAACAAACATGAAGCACATTAATTTAACTTATATTTCTATTTTTATCTATAGATTCGGTCCCAATATGGACATGAGCAAGATGGTTGAAGATTATCAAACACCTCAACATGAATCAGTTGAAGAAATGCCCATTACAGCCGTTCGTATATGGTGGGTTCGATTTGTCTGGCTGATGACTTGGTGGATCCCCTCTCCCTTTTTAAGCTGGTTTGGAAAAATGAAACGTGAAGATGTACAGATGGCATGGCGTGAAAAGGTTACACTTTGTATTATTATCTTCTTCTTCTCTGCAATCACTATTTTTGTCATTATTGGACTTGGTGAAGTTGTATGTCCAGGAACCCGTAATATGTATTCTACCGCAAACGTCCAAGCCCACAGTACCCCTGATGATATGTACATGAGTGTGCGTGGTGTTGTTTATGATGTCACTAATTTTGCAAAGAGCCAACACGGAAGTACTTCAAATACTGCTACTACTGATTTAATGACCCCTTTGGCTGGTCTAGATGTATCCTCATCCATTCCTCCTCCTCTTACTGTTGCCTGTTCAGGTTTGGTTAGCTCTTCCACAATCAAGGTCACTCCTAATAACACTTTGGTTCAGGCCAGTTTCACCCACTGGTCTGGTGACCAGCTTGTCATCCCCACATTGACCAAGATGCAGGATACCACATGGTACTGGGATTACTTCTTGCCTACCATGAGTTTGTACAAAAAGGGTAAAGTTGTTATCCCTATTAGTATATTGGCTGAAGATTACCAAGGTTGGAGCCGTCTAGCACTTGCTATTAACGGCAAGGTGTACGATATCAATGACTATATGAGCACCGCAAAGACTTATGACTCTGGATCTACTGCCAACCAATATCACTACCTTAGCACTGCTGTTGAAGACATCTTTACAAAGTTCAGTGGTACTGATGCTACAGATAAATGGAACCAATACAAGGGTACAATGTCTCAGGAGGAGCAAGATGCAAATATGAACTGTCTCAACAACTACTTCTATATTGGTGATGTTGATGAACGTGATTCCGCTCGTTGTCAGTTTACTAATTACTTGCTTTTGACTGCTGCTTGTCTCATGTGTCTCGTTATTGTTGTCAAGTTCTTGGCTGCTCTCCAATTTGGTGGTGCACCTACACCTGAAGATCACGATAAGTTTGTCATTTGCCAAGTTCCTTGTTATACCGAAGATGAAGAATCTCTCAAGAAGACTATTGACTCCTTGACTGTGATGAACTATGATGATAAGCGCAAGTTGCTCTACATTATTGCTGATGGTATGATTATGGGTAGCGGAAATGACCGCCCTACTCCCCGTATTGTACTTGATGTCCTTGGTTATGATACAAAGAATGACCCTGAACCACTCATGTTCAAGTCCATTGGTGAAGGCTCTAAGCAATTAAATTACGGTAAAGTCTACTCTGGTTTGTACGAATGTGAAGGCCATGTTGTTCCCTACGTTGTTATTGTCAAGGTTGGTAAAGCATCTGAACGTGCTAAACCTGGTAACAGAGGCAAGCGTGATTCCCAAATGATTTGTATGAACTTTTTGAACAAAGTTCACTTTGACAGTGAAATGACACCTTTGGAACTTGAAATGTATCATCAGATTAAGAATGTTATTGGTGTTAACCCCTCTTTCTACGAATATATTCTCATGGTTGATTCAGATACAGAAGTTATGCCCAACGCCCTTAACCACATGATCTCCTGTATGTTGCACGATGGTCGTATTATTGGTCTTTGTGGTGAAACCAAGCTTGTCAATGAAGATCGCTCTTGGACTACCATGATTCAGGTTTATGAATACTATATTTCTCACCATCTCGCAAAGGCCTTTGAATCCTTGTTTGGTTCTGTTACTTGTCTTCCTGGTTGTTTCTGTATGTACCGTATCCGTACTCCTGTTAAGAACGAACCCTTGATTATTTCTCCCAAAGTCATTTCTGATTACTCTGACAATCATGTTGATACACTCCATAAAAAGAACTTGTTGCACTTGGGTGAAGATCGTTATCTTACCACTTTGATGATGAAGCACTTCCCTCAGTATAAGATGAAATTCACTGCACATGCTCAGTGTAAGACTGTCGCTCCTGATCGCTGGAGAATTCTTTTGTCTCAACGTCGTCGTTGGATTAACTCTACTATTCATAACTTGTTTGAAGTTGTTCTCTTGCCTGATCTTTGTGGTTTCTGTTGTTTCTCCATGCGTTTTGTTGTCTTGATTGATCTGATTGGTACCCTTTCACTTCCTGTATCTGTTGTTTACCTCGTTTATCTTGTGTATGTTATTGCGTCTAAAACAGGTCCTCTTCCTATTTTGGCCCTTGCAATGTTGGCAGGTATCTACGGTTTACAAGCCATCTTGTTTATCTTGAAACGCCAATGGCAACATATTGGTTGGATGATCTTCTATATCCTTGCTATTCCTGTGTTCTCCTTTTTCTTGCCGATATATTCATTCTGGCATTTCGATGACTTCTCTTGGGGTAATACCCGTGTTGTTGTTGGTGATAAGAAGCAAAAGAAGATCATTGTTGCTGACGATGAAAAGTTTGATGAAAAGATGATTCCTCTCAAGAAATGGAGTGTTTATGAACAAGAACTCTGGGAAATGGGCTCTACCGGCAGTAAGGAAACTGGTGTTACTGGAAATACCTATCGCAGTTACCACACACAAGGCTCTAGAGCTCAATCTGCTATGTATGACGGTCGCAGCCAATATGGCGGTAGCCAAGGAGGCGATTATGATTATTACCGGGATACCAATATGTCTGGCTACGAAAAACGTACCAGATCACACAGCCCCATGGGATTCACTGGCTCAGTCATTGCTCCTGCATCTGAATATGGAGGTGCTGCTACACAGGACTTTATGATGACACCCCCAATGCCTCGAGGTTCTCAAGCCATGTCTGTTCACAGTTTCGGACCTGATCATTACGCTGGCAGTGGCCATATGATGAGCAACAGTAGCTTCATGATGAGTGGCGGCGGAGGCGGTATGCCTAACCAAATGATGGGTAACCAGAGTGAATATGAGATGCCAATGCGCCCCATGAGTCAGTTCTCTATCCCTCTATCTCAAGGTGGTATGCAGCCAATGATTCCACCAGGATTCCCTTCAGATGAAGAAATTTTGTCTGAAATTAGAAACATTCTACAAACTGCAAACTTGATGAGCATCACAAAGAAGCAAGGTAACTATACTAACTTTTTAATATACTGAGTATGCACTAACATGATGATATTATTTCAAACTTATAGTCCGTGAGCAACTCAGTGCTTTCTTTGGTTTTGACATGGCACCCAAAAAGGAATATATCAATACCAGCATTGAATACATTTTACAAGGTCGACTTTAATTTATATCTCAACAATTAGAGAGAAAAAAAACATATTAAAAAACAACATTGCAAAAAAGATGGAATTACAAAATATCAAAACAAAATACATCCTCTTCATTCATAATTTTCTTTATTCTCTTGTTTACAACCAATAACATATCAAATCACTTCCTTTTTTTATTCTCTTTTTTTCCTTACTACTATTACTATTATTTACGCGCATTTTATTTCACCCTTTCTTTTGTTTTTTTTTATTTTTTTCTTATTTAACCCCTTTCAAATAAATAGATTATATTTCTTTATTTCTCTTGTCTTTATGATAATAACCTTTCAGAATTAAAAGTATTTTTTTAGCGAATAAAAATAATGCAGTACTTTTACTTATCAAGAATTGGTTTTAGACCGCCGAAAACTCCGCTATAAAAAGTGGTTATAGCTTTCTTTCTTTTTTTCTGTTTAAAAAAACCGGTTACACGCATACACTATGCCACAAGGCTGTCATGACCTGAAGAAAGAAAGACTGAAGGATATGTTATTGGGCCTTCATTGGGCAGCTACCACTGGAAATATCGGTAAATGACCACTCCAGAATAAATATATTTATATTTATGTGTACAATACTATTTGCTCATTTTGCTCATTTACTTGATTCATTTACTTGATTCATTTACTTCAATGACTAGGCTTAATTAAGTTTGCCCTCGACCATGGTGTGCCCATTAACTCAGCTGTCAATGGTTTTGTACCCTTACAGCTTGCATGCATAAATGACTCGAATGTTGCAGCTGTACAATACTTAATTGATAGAGGAGCAGATGTGAATATTCAAAAGTGAGTCTAACAACATTCCTTCCTATCAAAGCAATCAAGTTAATGAACTGATAACCTTATTATTATTATCAAAGATGGTCAAAGAAACACAGCGTCGATAAATCCCAAGCCGTACCGGGAGCTATGGGTTCCACAGCACTTCATGTGGCATGTGCGAATGGCTGTGCCAAAATTGCCGACCTTTTGTTACGTAATACTGCAAGAGTAAATGTCAGAGACAAATATGGATCGACACCGATTGATATTGCACTTGCAAAAAACGAAAAGGAAATAGTTCAACTTTTGATGAATGCCGAGAAAATCCAGCGAAAGACTGGCAACAATAAAGCTCAGCACCAAAAATCCAATTCGGTCAACGAAAGAAAATCGCTAGACTTCCACATGACTCACAGACGATCAGGCTCCGAAAAGCATCATCCGAGAATTAGACGCCCAAGCTTGCCATCTATCTTTGAAAAGCATTCATCATATAACAGAGCACTTCGCAATAGAGGCATTCATCTGCCTCCAACAGCACCGCTAACCTCGGCTAATAATTCATCAGCCCCAACGTTCCATCACAATCACCATGTCGACGAACGCACGCATTCCTGTCCATCAACACCTCGCTGCTCCCTTGACTACAAAAGACAGAGTGCTTGCTCCCCGAGATCCTCTGAGGAATCCTCAAGAGCAGCATTACCAAATTCACCCTCAAACACCCTTTATATACCGGTCGAGCAGTCTGATTGGTACGGCTATGGTGTTGTAAAAAAATACGACGATGATAACTACCTTATATCCTTGGAACGACGAGCATACAATCTCGGAACTAACAACGTCGCTAATGGGATCGATACTCCTGTAGAACGCCGTTCAATTGAGTCTAGAAGGTCGATAGATAGCCGTACCTCGTATGATGACTCGTCTACAAGTTGTCGTAACAGCTCCACCAGATACAGAAGCGACTCGGTTGGATCTAGTACTATTGATTTGAGTTTACAAATGACAATAGATAAAAGTTCTACGGCAACCACAAGCTCTCTTTCACTATCAGCCAATGAATCTCCATCTGATGAAGAAGGATATTATGGTGAAGACGACGATGACGATGAACCAATCGAAAGACCTTCCTTATCACTGGACGATGAACTCGAAGCCAACATGATACGATTAAGCTTTCGGAATAGTGATATCTCTGCTATTGATAACCAAACAGTAACTTCATTGCAAAAACCTGGAAAGAAAAAGTGGCTTCGCGGCATTAGAAAGGATATCAAGCGAACGCCTTTGGATAGTATCCATCGAAGAAGTCTTGATTTTAGACCTGGTTTTGATAAGTTTACAAATTTAGCTAAAAAAGGCGTTGAAGGCATATCACATTTGAGTATGGATGAATCTTCTGATGTTACAACAGATGATGACTCTCAAAAGACAAACCAACATAACTCTGGTTTCTTTTCTAAATGGGTTCCTGCATGGTCGAGAAAACAATAATAAGAAGACACATTATTTCTCCTTATTTTTTTCCCTTATTTTTTTCTTCTGTATATATCTATATCTCTTTTTAAAATAAATTTTATTTCAATTGTACTTTACTTGGAAATGGGTTGATTATTAGTACCTAAATTCCAAATAATATCTATTTTCATTAGGCTAAATGTTATTTACTAATACTTTAGAGTAGACAAGAGGACTATATGTACATATTTTAAAACTTAAATCACAGGAGTCACCACCGTTTTATTCAAACAACATGTGCTCATATCCTTATTATTTCCATGTTGCTAAATATAACACGTAACAGCTATGTGTGGCTTTTATTTGTCCTTAACATATATCATTTCTTTCTGAGCAAATTAAATGAAGATCAATTCGTGGTGGTATATCTCAGGAGTAGATCTAGTAACATAAAATCACTCATTTCATCACTCCTAATTCAAGAAGGATATCTTTACATGTATTACACCTTTCATTACAAATAATAATAGTATAATAAATTGGAATGCTCCCACTCTTATACTTAAGCTTCATAAGAACATTGTACTAGATCTACTGTCATTGATTATCATGATCTATGCTAAGATCCTTTGTATATGAACAAGTTAATAACATTCCTGGATATCGAACTTGAAGAAATAAAGACTACGTCAAATTAACATTCTATTGTTACTTTCAAATGAATGGTTTTAAATGAATAAAGGAAGGAAAGAAGAGAAGGGAAAGGGGGTACAATTATAAGTAAAATAAATAAAACAAAAGGACGCACAAATATATATAAATTAAATAAATCTTGGTAGAACAGATAGATTACGAATAGGCTCAGTGTCAAACAATTCTAAAGCGTACAACAAACATGTCTTTTTACGCTCAAAATCGTCTTGATACTCTGCTACCTTCGCATGTTGATACCAAGCATTTGCCGAATCCCAAGCGGATCCTCGTGTGATTTGCTCGAGTAAACCGTCAGCAAGTGTCCACTCGCCTGCTTCCACAAGACACACAGCCTTTGCAACCTGACTGGGTACATGCTCGGGATCCAAAGTCAATGCTTTCTCAAAAGAGTCTGTGGCCACTTGGGTCATCTCAAGAATAGCCCGTTGGTTCTTTAGTGCTGCTTCCTGGAGTCTCTCACGGGCCTTGAGGCACAACTGGCCAAAGTGGTACCACACACCCGGATCGCCTAAACCGAGCTGTTCAGCTTCACCAATAGCCTTGTTGGCATCATCAATTTTATTGGCATTGATAAATGTCTGTGCCGACATGAGCCAGAGAGTGACTAGAACACTTTGCCAGCGTGTGCGCTTGCGAATCTCAAATGTTTGGTGTTGCTGCTGGAAGGTACTAAACAAATGACCATCTTTGGATCCAATTACTGAGGATGAACGGGCGCTGATGCTGCTACTTCGGATGCTACCTCTTGAATAGGAGGGTGAAAGTAATGAGGCTAGTGAGAAGGAAGAATTACCGGTTGATTCGAGGGCAAGGGATCTAGTGCTATCCACTATATAATAAGAACGAGTTAGAACAATGTAAACAAGTATTTTAAATATATATATACCTTGGTTCAATATGTTACGCTGAGATGGATTGGCGGCAGATGTTCCAATTCTCTTTGCCATACCTAAATCAACCAATTGCAGGCTCTTCTTTCTCATTTCTTCAGTGGTAGCGGCACTTGACTTACGGCGAAGACTCTTTCTTCTACGGCCATAATGTTTGCGTCTTCTTGAGTTAGCCTCTGTATTCTCAGACATTTCCTCGGTATCCGATTCTGCCTTACGTGCCACTAAGGTAGGGGGAACGGGTGATCTCTTTTCATCTACTGATGATGAGCGGCGGCGTGAGATGGAACTGGTCAATGAAGAAATAGACGCACGGCGAATAGCAGAGATGCTTGATTTTCTGCTGGCAGAATCCGAGGGTAAAATGGGGACATCGACTGGACCTGATACTTCCAAGTCTTTTAGAATTTGTTGCTGTGCAGTGAATCCCAATTGTTGAGTTAATTGATTATATAAAACAAAAAGTTCTTCATAAAGTTTCATCGCAGCCTCTACTCCCTGAGCTGCTTCTACAAGTGTAATGTGAGACATACGAAGTGATATGTAACTCTCGGCCTTTTCAAACAACTCGTTTGCACTATGCTCGGTGGAGTTTTCTGCCCATGAGAAAGCAGGGATTCCCTGTGAGGAGGTATGATCAACAAGGTATTTTGAGTAGTAGGATACCTTTAATCCTGCTTCTACTGTTTGAAGTGCTTTGGAAAGACTATCTGAACGTTTACAAGAGTATAATAATGCGAGCAAGTGCCATGATGAGCTAAATTGTGGGTTCAATTCAATGGATTTACAGCACGAAACAATGGCAGCGTGGGTATCGCGCATGATGGCCTGCTGAAGACCCAACTCATAAAACGATTTCCAGTCGGTATTATCGAGTGTAATAGCCTTTTGAAGAGATTGTAGAGATTCTTGGTGGTACTGAGAACGGTCTTTGGGTTCCTCAGAATGAACTGCTAAAAGGCTGTAGGCGGTTCCTCTAAGACGGTAAATCTTTACACTTTCCTTTTCAGAGACGGCTTCATCATCAGACTGTAGCAATGCGATGCTGAGATCGGATAAGAAGGTAGCAAGAGGACCATTTTGATCCTCATGGCCGTAAAGCTCAATACTTGTTGCAATGACCTGGAGCACAAGTGCAAGGGTCTCTTCGCTCTCCAATAAACTTGATTTTGTTTGTGCGACGCTGTCTCCGAAATCCATATTTTGATAGCCATTTCGGTTTGAAATGATCTGTGCATCGACATTGGGTATACCTACCATCTCCAAATAGGATCGTAATGCAAGCTTGGCTTCCTCTAAACTGCCAAGACGCATCAATGTAAAGAAAATGTAACGTGTTACAGTGGGGTTATTGAAAGTAGCGGCTTTAACTTGATAAAGGTACTAAAGAAATATATTTTGTTTGTTAAAGAAGCTGTTTTCGACGAGGAATCCATTGATTGTGTTTTGGGACAATTCTTTTCTTTTTATCAATGCTTAAACCACACTTTTACACCCCTTTCACGCTTTATTCTTATATTACTAGTATATATGCTTACCTGAAGAACTCTTCTAATATTTGAAGTTTCACCCCATCCAATAACATCATGTGCATGCATCAAAGTATCAGCAAGCGTCAATGCATAAAAACCCTTTGACTGTTCACTCAAGTGAGGCTGGATCATGGTATATAAATGTCTGTAAACATTCATCAATGTTGAGAGTTCTTCAAACGCCGCCTTTTCGACAGGTAAACTATAATAGTGATTTTTTTAGCTGTCAATGAATATATATACCATATATATTTAATTGAATCTTACGTATTATCTTTAGGTCCAATATATGTCTTGTTTTCATATGTTTTCACGAGGTAGGAAGTATGATTTTTAAGAACGATCCATCTTCTAAACATACGCCAATGAGGACTCCAGTGAGATGATACTAATTGGAAATAACCTCTCACCATATCCAATGTTTGCTTTACAGAATGACTAATATATATTCTTTAGTTATTGATTTATTCACTATTAATTTATAAATACTGTACTTTAATTTAAGTCTAGCCAAAGTACCACGATAAAGACACTCTTCAATCCAAAAAGACAGCATGGCGCCTCGCTCTTGAGGATGATCTGAGACTACATCCCAAGCAGCCTGGTATGCCTCTACTGCTGCCTCAGTGTCTTCTTGCAATTCGAAGCACATGCCTATGATACAAGGAGTAGGCGATTTAATAAAAAAATAATGTGTAACTCTTGTTTGTATCACCTTTAATAGCTCTAGCTTGTACTAACAAAACAAGACCATAACCAGTTTGTACGTCTTCCGCGCGTAATGCTAATTTTTGCAAACAGAGTAAAGCGTTTTCATATTGCCCTGTTTCAAAATAAATTCTGGCCAATAGAATTTTGGACAACTATGTGAATAGGATTAACATATGAAAATAATTAAAAACTAACTCTCTTTACTTACCTGAACTTGCCAATCATCTCTATTTCTTGTAATCAAAGCTTCTAATTTCTTCAATAGATTCTGAACTTGTATAGGATTTAAGCGAGGTAACATGGTGATATGCGAAGGAGTGTCGTGCTGATGAATGATGTCCCAACCTCGGGTTTCATGGTCAGATGATTTCTTGTCTGCATTTAAAATGGTAACCAATTCCACTTCTGCAGAGACGGTGATCTCCAATACTGTGAAGCGTTTGTTTGTAAATATTTACATTTGTTTATAAATAATAGTTCTTTATTTACCATCATCTGTTTGCAATTTTTTGTATTTCTTTAATAACTCGGGTAAACTGGACCATTGTCCTCTACAACGTGCAAGGTCGATATCTTGCAATAAAGTTTCTTTAGTGCTCATATATAAATATAAAAGAAGGGATTAAAAAAAAAGGAATGTATATATTAAAGGGAGAAAGAGAGAGAGAGAGACAAAGAAAAAAAAAGAAAGAGAAAAGAGCTTGCTAAATATAAAAAATACGATTTATTACCATTTTAAACCTTTATAAATTGACACCAACATAATAAAAGGATTGGTGATACCTGTGGAGATTAATAAAAGCTAAAAAACACACTTACCAACGCTTTTAAAAGCTAACATGTTTTTTTATTCATGTTCCACTTTTAATATTAAAACAACAGAAGAAGAGAGGAAGGGTACACTTTCTTTGTCTCTTTCACTTTAGAACTTTATCCTTTCCTTTTATTGACAAAACAAATGATGTTGTATTGAATTTATTATTATTATTGTCATTATTAATGTATTTATTTTATTATAATCCTTTTTGTATATATCGTTTATGCACCTCTCTTCAAATTGTTGGACAACCATTCCAAACCTTCATAAAGACCGTCACCTAGCAACAATTTATTAAGTATTTATTTATAATAATTATATAAAAACCAGTCAACTTACCGCTTGTTGCACAAGTAGTTTGGATGTACCAGCGTCTGTTACGGAGAGAGTGAAGACCCAATTTATCGGTAATCTCGGCAGCGTTCATAGCGTTGGGAAGATCCTGCTTGTTGGCAAACACAAGCAAGAGCGCGTCACGGAGTTCATCTTCGTTCAACATACGCTGAAGCTCATCACGAGCTTCTGAAATACGGTCACGATCATTGGAGTCAACAACAAAGATGATACCCTGAGTATTTTGGAAATCTATACCAGAGCAAAAAAAAAGTGGTGTGTTATTTAACCGCTTTTTTTATTTCTTTCTTTATAAATACTTACAGTGTCTCCAGAGAGGACGAATCTTATCCTGTCCTCCGACATCCCAAACAGTGAACGAGATGTTCTTGTATTCCACAGTTTCAACGTTGAAACCTTATGAAACAAAAAAAAGTATAAGTACGCGCGTAGTCTAGATGAGAAAATACTTTACCAATAGTAGGAATGGTGGTGACAATCTCACCCAACTTCAATTTATACAAGATGGTAGTCTTACCGGCGGCATCAAGACCGACCATAAGAATACGCATCTCCTTTTTGCCAAAGAGGTCATTGAATAGCTTGGAAAAAGACAATCCCATTGTGAAAACGAAAATAAAGATAAAAAGAGTGCTGCTCTTTCCCTGTGTGTTTTTTCTTCGTTTTTCTTTCTCTTTTCTGTGCGTTTTTAGCCAATCAAGTTGTGTTATGTCCGGGTCGGACTTTTTGGTTTTTGCAAATAAAAATCTGTGGCTCTCTACTTTCTCAGCCACTTTTACTCTCTCTTTCTCTTTCCATGCTAACGCGATAATAACAAAATGAAAAGAGGTGCATGTTCAAGCACGCAAGTTACAGAAATAATATTACTATTAATAAGTAATGGAACGATTTAAATGCATACAAAATATGCTTGGATGATGTTTTTATCAATACCAATTCATCGTTTATCCAATACAGAACTGTTATTATATGACCAACAGATCATTCACTCCATTTTAGTGTTGGTTCACTCAAGTGTAAACTCACAAATCTTTAAAAAAGCTGCGGTAGCTAACAATACAAATGGAGGAGAATTATGATGTTAACAAGGAACATTCGAGAAAAAAAAGCTGCTTTTTTTTGCATTGATAAGTTTATTTGATCCTAAAGTGTTAAATGTTTAAAAAGAAACGATCAATGTAAAAAGAAAAATAAAAATAAAAAAGTGGTTAAATATCCAACAAGCAATTAAAAAACATGGCATTCTATAAGTACAGGATGAAAGAATAGAAAGAAAAGAAGACATGTTTTAGGAGTTTGTGTGGTATCATATCTGTCTCATATGATATATTCTGACAAAAAAAAAGAGTCTTTACGTTAAGATGGCATCAAAACCCTTAATAGACACCCTAGCGAAAACAAAGAGACAACATATGTATAAAAATCAATGTTAGTAAATTGGCTCCATGGAAAATAAAGCAGCGATAAGGTAGTCACATGCAGTGTGCATGAGAAAGAGAGCAAGAATCAGCATTATTTTCTTTCCTCTCTTTTTTATTTTAATTTTTCTCACACAAATATAGAGTGTATGAAATATCTAATATTAATCGTGATAATACCGTATTTACTCTGGTATAAATTGAATAACGACGATAGTAACTTTATGTCGACTTATCCTGCTGAAAAAGACAATTTTGTCAAAGTCAAAGGGTCGCGATTTTATCGTGCCGGAACACGCTATATGATCAAAGGAGCGAATTATTGGCAGGGCATTAATTTGGCTACCTTGGATGGTGGAGACCGAGATCGGTTAAACCTCGAGTTGGATCAGCTACTTGCAGTGGGATGTAACAATCTTCGTATTATGGCAGGTTCGGTATGTACAAGCTTATCATATATATCGTATATATCTAATCCCTTTGATGTTGCTATATCATGACTTCAATCCCACTTGCCTTTTATAAGGAAGGACCTGATGATCAGCCTTATCGAATGAGACCTAGTCTTCAACCAAAGCCTAACGAATACAATGAAGTTGTATTTCAAGGTTTGGATTATTTATTGGATGCGATAGGGAGAAGAAATATGACTGCTGTGAGTAAGTAGGAGACACTCTAATACATACATTTACACGTAATTTTACTCCCTCATTACTTTACTTCTTGTTGACCCCCCTTTTTCCTTCCCCCTCTTTTATGTTTGTGTGTTCACTTTTTTTTTCTCCTTCTTTGTTTAAAGTGACTTTAAGCAATTTTTGGCATTGGAGCGGAGGTAAAGTTACTTGATTTAAAAGAGAAAAAGGTAAAAAGAAAA
>VCJJ01002244.1:54744-68756 GCA_024139415.1 Backusella tarrabulga | reverse complement strand
AAAAACTCTTCTCCTTCTAAAAAAATTCTCCGTTCTCTTTTTCAATTATACTCACTCATTTTCTCCCCCTAATAATCTTATCAAAGTTGGGATAAATATGATCCTAGTGATGCTACTACTCTAAAACATGCCCAACAATACGGTCATGACTTTATTCAAAGCCGATCAGATTGGGCCTCCGGGATCAAAAAACCTATTGTACTTGAAGAGTTTGGAATGGCAAGAGATGCATGGCGCAGACCTCAAGATAGTGCGTACAAGTATGCTCCGTCAACACCAACTAGTCATAAAGATATTTATTTTAAGGGGCTATTTGATCAAATTGAACAATTAGATCATTATGGAGGATCAAACTTTTGGGCATATGGTGGTCTGGGTCGATCTACAGATGATCCCAACAAGTATAATATGACATGGCTAGGTGGTAAGTGGAAAAGTTGTTTAGAAGTAACCCTTTTTTTACTTTTATTGTACCAACATTTCTTTTATATAGATCCACCGCATGAACCCAAAGGATGGTATAGTGTTTATGACAAGGATACCACTTTAGGTATAATAAAGCAGCATTTCACTAATGTCCAGACTAAGGAAAAGAAAGATAAATTATAATTATAATTGTTATAATAATAATGATAATAAAATTATTATACGCTATTGCACATATGAAACAAAATTAAAATATAAACGTTGGTTGTTAGGGGATTTTTTTTTGTTTATACAACAGTAGTTATCATAAAGGGAGAATGACAAAGAAAGAACCGTAATTCTAGCCGTTTTCCATTCCAGATGAAAAAGAAAAAAGGAGTGAGATCGTGAGATCGTGAGGCATTCCATTGTAAAACCCGACAGTTTGACCCATTTAATATAATAGTCTCCCCTGACGATCTATATCAACTTTTATATATTTATCTTTTTCTTAAACATCCCCCATAAAATTATCCTTTTTATTATGCTCCATTTTATTTAAATAGGTTTTTATTTTTCCCTTTCTTTTTCTATTTTTTTTCTCTCTTGTCGTTTCTTTTTTTCATTTTGTAATTTATCGTTTATTTAAAAACAACATAACTTATAATAAGAACTAGCTTTAACAGCTCAGTAATAACAGAATAATACTACGATAATTCCTTCTTTCTTTCTTTCTTGTCTATATTACCAAATCAAATCAATCGTAATAATATTAATACACCATCACCATGACAAAGCCAATTCAGCTCTACAGTGCAGATCAGATTAAACCCATCTCAATTCAACAACAACAGTTATTACCCGTTTCACCACCAGAAACACCCAAAGAAGAAAAGGAACTTACCGTGTCTGCTCGCTATCTCATGCATCATGCAACCCACCCAGAATTCAATAAAAAGTACGTTTTAGGCCAAGAACTCGGTAGCGGAGGATTTGGTTTCGTAGTATCTGCTTATGAACGAGAAACAGGTATCGAAAGAGCCGTCAAATTCATTATTCGTGATAAGGTACCCTCTTGGGTACGTGATCCTGAAATGGGCCCAATTCCAATGGAAATTTATACGTTGAAACATGTCAAGCATAAAAATATCATCCAATTCTATGATGCCTATCAAGACAACGTTTATTTTTATTTAGTAATGGAGTTGCATGGTACACAATGGACCAACCCTCCACCTGCTTCTTCCATTCATTCACCTGCTTTATCGCACACATCTGAACATTCTGCAAGCACCATTGATGACGATGATGAAGAAGATTTTGCATATAATAGACAATTTGAGCGCCGCACCTCTTGTGATTTATTTGAATGCATTGAGCAGCACCGTCATTTTGAAGAAAAGATGGCCAAAAAGATTTTCCGTCAGATTGTTGAGTGTGTCGCTTACTTGGATACTGTTGGTATCTGTCATCGTGATATTAAAGATGAAAACATTGTCATTGACCAAGATTATCAGGTATTTATTTCTTATACAAATAAACCCTCACGTATACTAAATCTTTATTTGTTTATAGGTTAAACTCATTGACTTTGGTTCTGCAGTTAGTTTACATAGACCAAACAAATCATTTACACGTTTCTATGGCACTGTTTCATTTGCATCTCCGGAGATACTCTTGTCAAAGCCATACCGAGCTGAACCAGCCGAGATCTGGTCGTTAGGTATCCTTTTGTTTACATTGCTGTTTGGTGAGGTACCCTTTTCAGACAGTAAAATGGCCATCATGGGCCGCATTGTCCAGCCTAAAATGAAGGTGTCGCATCAGTGCAAGCACTTGATTGCATCATTATTAGAACTTAATCCAGACAACCGACCTACCATTCATCAAGTATTGACCCATCCTTGGTTATCTCAAGATGAATTTATGCAATAAGACCGTTCCGAAAACCAAAAAAAAAAGTTATAACAAAACTTAAAAAAGCACGATAACAGCTATATACACATACGCACAAAAAATCAAGAAGATTATTATTATATTATTATTACCATTATTTCTATATATTTATGATACCAACTTCCCTTATTTATTTTAATGCATCATTATCATGACATATCCCACAACTTACTGCATTTACAAACACAGTTTCTCCTCTTTCCCTCCTCTTTCGCACACCCATAACTTTCCTCCTTTTTTCTCTCTCTAAAAACCGCTTGCATGTTCTTTTTATTATCAAGTTATACACTCTATTCCACTATTCCCCTTTTTTATATACGCCTTAATATAATATGTAAATATAAGTATTTTTGTTACTTTAAAAAAGTATAATAAAAAATCCATACATATATATAAAAAAAAGAAAACATTTACCATCGTTATATATAATCTCCTGTTTGAAAGAAAAGAAGAAGAAAAATAGGGGGGCCAAGTATTCTATAGAAAAACCTGAATTTTATATTTGTATTTTTATCTGTCCGAACATATTTTTGAATATACATGAGGAAGTTTTTTCAAAGTTTTTCATAAAAAAAATTGGTCCATTCTACTATATGTAAAGTTTTATGCAAATCGCTTCTTACAACAGGATGGAACAAGAGAATGATAAAAGCGATGTATTCAATTTGCTGAAAGCTTAAAGTGATCTTGTCGCCTTTCGACTCCTTTATTCTTACTACTTACTCCTTGCTTTATTTATTTATTTTCAACACTTTCATTATTAATTTTATGTACTAAATGAAATCTGTTCATACTTGTTAGCTTGTCCATTCGGAGCTACATTTCGAGCATAAAAAATACATGTTATATATGCCGATGTGGAGCCTGGAAAGACTGATTCCTTTGATGGTTTCTATTATTGTCTCGGAAAACCTTGATAGCGGTTTTTTTTTGTTTCTGTTTATATTCCCCTTTGAACTAAAAAAAGTTTCTTGATAGAAAAACAAAATGAAAAAAAAAATGTCAAAATAAATTCACCTAGTTGTGTCATGCAATGTTATAAAAAAGGAAAGTGGCGGCTTTAAAGATAATAACTCTTGTAACACATTAAATGTGATCATGATATCTTTTATTAGATCCATTTTTCTTTCTCTAAAATCAAGAAAAATAATAATAAATAATAAAAATAGTTAATTACAAAAGTGTGCGTATGATATATATATATATCATATATATAAAAATTAAAAGGGGAAATAAAAGGGGAGCTTTTCTTTCTTTTTTTTTAGATATAATAATATATGGGAAAATGCAGAAATAAGCAAGGGATTTTTTTTTAAAAAAAAAAAAAGATGCGTGTACGCGCCATTCGAGAAGATATAATTATACATAAAATAAGGGATTCCACTCTCTTTTTATGTAAGAGTGAGAGAAAGAATTACATGCGGATTAATGGGAAAGAGGGTAAAATGGATAAACTAAATTTCCAGGAGAGAAAAGGAACATGTAGACTGATAGAAAAGGAGGAGGTAATAAGAGAAAGAGAAACCAGAAACAAGATAGTAAAGAGATAGGTCAATTTTACTAAACTTCCATCATAAATGACGATATTAGAGAAAGCGGAATCAGAAACAGTAGTAGTAATATTAGTAAAAAAAAGGCTTTCGGTGTGTGTGTTCGTAAAAAGAGAAGATTGTGCGTATTTATACATGTATATATAGATGCTGATGCAAGAGAAAGATAGCAAAAAAGAAAGAAAGAGACAGTAAACAATCTAGTTCTTTTACTTCTTTTTTTTCTTTATGTGCATATCTCTGGTGTGTTGTAGACATGTCCGGGTTTATTACTATTGTCATTGGTGTCATCATCTTTATCTTGTTCAGAGTGATCTCTTTCAGCAACCATGCGTTCCATGTCTCGTCGCCATTGAGACTTCATCGTTAATAATTCAAGCATATCTTTATAGGTCAACTTTGCAACTTCCTGTGCTGTCCGATCTATGACATAAAAGTAGGGTTAAAATCTCCATTTCATTATTCGTTTTCTTTATCACCAAAACTAACCGTAATCTTCATTAGCGAAGGTATTGATAAATTCGAGTTCTCCAGAAAATTGTACTCTTTTACTCATTTTTGTTTGTTTGTATTTATAAAATAAAGGTCCGTTTTGGAAAGACTGGAATAATTTGAAAAAGTAAAGGTAAAAGTGAAAGAGAGAGGTATATTAAAATGAATTTTACAAAACAAACCAAAATAAAAAAATCATTCCTTTTTATAATAAATTCCAGTTCCGCGGAAGCCCTCATTCGAGAATATCCTTAAATGGTAGTCTGTCTGTTCGTAAACCCCCCCACAAGTCACGCCAGCTTCTATTTTAGGTTAATGTCCAGACAGATTTTGTGATAAATTTAAGGGGGAGACAAGTTGTGTGTGGTTGTGCGGGAGAAAAGGGTAGAGAGATTGCGGCTTGCATTAGCTTCTTTCAGACACCAAAAAAAGAAAAGATAGATCAGTTGATAATATGAATGATTTCAATTTTCGGGGCACTGAAAAAATAGGATCTACTATTTTTATGCATGGCTTGGTTTCGTTTACCTAAAGGTTTCCGTATTCTTATTCCAGGAACAACAAAAAAAAAGCATGAACAAGTGTCAGTTAATGAATCCTCTATTTTTTTTTGTTGTAGTTGCGATATTGATGGGTGAGTTTATATTTCAACTCTCATGTTCCAGAAATTACATTTTCTTGCTGTTCTTTTACGCTATTTTTGTGTTTATTTTTATGCTAAAAATATATTTTTTTATTTTTGTAATAAAATATAAAATAATAAAATGAAGGGGAGGAGGGGAGCTTATCAATATCCTCTATCTCTTCCCCCATTTTTGTTTATAAAAAGAAGAAAGAAATACCATGTTTTTGGTAAGGTCGAACGTTTCAATAAACGTGGATGATTCAATTTCCATGAAAAGTTAAAGGCCACGCTCAGCCCTTTTCATTATATGATAAAAAATAGAAATATAATATATATATAAATACTCAGCATTGAAATTAAATTTATGAGTTTAGATAATGAAATGGAATTAATGTTAATAAATAAATGATAAACAATAAATTTACAGCGTCTTTTTACTTTTGGAAATATGTTTTGATTTACATCTTTCTCTCTCATTCTTTATTTTATATCAGTTGACAAGTTGTCAAAGTTGCAGTTATTTTTTTAACTACATATACTTCGCCATAATTTCTTTGCAATTATTCAAAAATGGAAATATCGGTCCGGACCTGATTTCCTTTTAGAAACAAATGATTGGCTTATTTCTTTGTAGCCGCAAGCAATTGGCTTTTTTTGATTTTCTATTTATAAACATTAAAATGGCCCCTTTTTGCTCTTGTTTGTAACTTGTTTTTGTTTATATTTATTTCGGTGGGCGGCATATTGTCTCGCTCTCAACATAAACAAATAAGAATGGACCTGAATAGGAATGATGTATGCGTGCGTCTTGCTTCTGTTTTAGACCAATAAAAAATGAGAGCATGTGTTGTTTTATTAAATTTATGATACTCTTACATATATTTAGTCGTTTGTTGACGTAAACACATGCAAAAAGCGAAAATGAAAAGTAAACAAATGGCACTTCTTCTTTTAACGCAGCATTACGTAAATAATTATTTTTCGATTTTTCAGTGATTCACATTTAAAAACTAAGAATCTGAATACAGAATTCAAGCTTTTTCTCTATATTTTGTATTATGAAATATATTTGCAATTTTTGAAAATCTTGATATTAGAGATGTCTCTCTTTTAATGTCAATAATACAATATGAAGAGCTCACGAAAATGGTACCATTGTAATCATATTTAACTCATCGAAGCTATTGTATTTTTCCAATCGATTGGCGGATTGTAATTTTTTTTTTGGCGGATCGAGATTTTTTTTTTGGCGGATATTTTTTTTATTATTGGCGGATGAAGATAAAAAGTTTGGCGGATTAATATTGAGCTTGTTAAAACGATATACGACACTCTGCAAATTTTTTAACAGGTGCTTAATTCTTGTGCCAGTGTTATTGTATATCCGATATAAAAAAATATAAAACACTTATCCTCTAAATAAAAGAAAATATATCCGCCAACTTCTAATTTTTATCCGCCAAACTTTTTATCTTCATCCGCCAATAATAAAAAAAATATCCGCCAAAAAAAAATTACAATCCGCCAATCGATTGGAAAAATACAATAATTCATATTTTTGAAAAACCAAGAATAAAGAGCCTTTATTTTTACTCCTTTTCAAGTTCTTTTTAATGAAGGAAAAGGTCTATGATCGTCTTTTTAATCTAAACAAAAAAAATAATGTACGTTGTATCCGTTATGATCCGTTATAAGCAATAGAGTTCTATGGGCTCTATTTAATCGATGAAGTGGATGATGGATACTTTTTTGCATGTCAATAAGGTTATGTTTGTATTTATTTATTTTTTACCAATGTTCTAACAATTGATATTGTTAATAATCCCGGTACATTGCTTTTATAAGTTAGTAAGCATTTTTTTTACATGTCCATGATGATGGAGTATCAAAACTCTTTTTTTTACAACCTTGTTTTAAAACCAGATGCACAAAAGTATGTGCATGGCCACTCTTTAACCAATGGAACAACAGTGACGTGATAAATTTGGAAAGGCTCGAATTAAATAAAGTGTGGGCCTTTCCTTTATCAACACATTTTACCATTGTCCCAAAAAAGATCACATTGTTCAAATTTGACCTTTTTTTGTTCCTTCATATCTTACTTCTCTGTGTTTTTTTCACTTTCCAATTACATACATCAATATCAATATTAGATAATTATTATATACATGTGCTATATTTATCTATAATGTAACTCATCATATGTGATCATTTCTTTTCAAATAATTCGTGACACATACGATATCAAAAAATACATGAAATCCTACAAAAACAATCGAACACCATATTTGTGCAACATCATGTATAAAATGGGCTACACAAATCAATCAACGCTATTTACATTTTGATTGGTATATTATCCTCGAAAATGGTAATTTTTAGTGTCACTCAGAGGTCAATCCATCAATTACAAGGCATTTTTTAAACATTCAGTTCACTTTATATTTGACAACAGCAAAGACAAAACTGCCTTCTTTTTCTTCCTTTCTCTTTTCCCCCCATTTTCTGTTGAATACTTAAATCAAGTATCACTTTATCTTTTTTTCCCTTTGAAATATTCAATTACAATTTTCTAAAGAAGCAAGAAGTAGTTTGACATCTCCACTTTTTCTTTGCCTTCTTTTTTTTCCTCTACGTTTTTTATTCTTTAAAATCTGTCAAGAAAAAGGAGCAGTCTTTTGAGAAAACAACAATATGGATGTAATTGCCACAGCTGCAGTACAAAAATACAATGGTGGTATTATGTTTTTAAGTTATGTTATCTCGGTCATAGGTGCCCAAACAACTTTGGAATTACTATCGCGGCGAACCCATATAAACGGTTTATATAACTGGTAAAGAGAAAAACGAGATTTACTTTCATCGCCATTATACTAAAAAAGATGGTATAGGTTTTTGCTAATATCAGCAGCATTTGTTATGGGAGCTGTTAGCATATGGTGTATGCATTTCATTGGAAACAATAGCATGTACCTTTTATTAGGTGACGAGGTGCATCAGCTTTCTTATTGCGCTGGTTATACAGTTGCTAGTTTGGTAGTGGTCATTGCCTGTATGTTTATTGCTTTTGCATTTGTCGGTATCACTGAAGAGGCAAAGTTGTCAAGAATTTTACCAAGTGGGTTGTTCGCAGGAGTAAGTTTTAAAAACATCAGATTTATTTAGTTCGATTATTCAATCAATCCTGATATCATTTCTTTTAGCTTGGAATTGTTTGCATGCATTACTTAGGTAAATATATAATTCTCTCTCACTCAGTTTTTTTACCAATGTCTGTCTTTTTTTTTGATGTCCTACAGGTCAATTTGCAATTGATTATTTTGTGCTAGTATACAAAAAAGCTTTTATTGTCGGGGCTGCAATTATCGCATGCACTGCAGTTACAGTCGCGTTATTCATCTTCTTCAAGTTACGAGAAAAATGGATGAGTCAGTGGTATAAAAGATTAGGTTGTGCTATGCTGATGGCAATAGCAGTATGTGGTAAGGCTACTAATAAACCGTTCCTTTCTACAGTAATATTAATTTTTTTATTTTTAAAGGTATGCATTACACTGCTCTTGTAGGCACAATATTTTACAGGCCCAATTATGCTGGATCACCGCCAGTTCCTAAGCTTCAAACACCTGCTTTGATAGGTATCATGCTAGGAGTTGTACTGTCTGCTTGTGCTATGTTACTTTATGTTATTATCCGTAGAAGTAATGGATCGCTCCCATTGGTCACGTATAAAAGTACAAAAAAGAGGCTCATCTTAGATGTCGTTTTCTTTGATCCGATGAACCGAATTCTCGTGAAAACTGATGGTACACTGCCCATGAAAGAAATTATGGAGCACCTAGAATTAACTGTAAAGTATACTCCTTTTTTAAAAAAAGAAAAAAAAACGGCGTATACGCTTACTCATGGATTTATAAACTGACATCTTTAAAAAATAATAGGAATCTCGTCAAGAATTTACCACAAAACATCCTTTATTTATTCGCTTATATAATACAATGATCGAAAAAGCATCTAGTAGATCGGTCGATAAGCGCCCATCGGCAGCTTCTTACGGTTCTTCAACTGAGGCCCATGACATGATTGAAAAGCAGTTCTTGGATGCAGCCAGTGATCTCAGGAATGAACTTCATCTAGATGAGTTTGCGGATTTAGGTATCCTCAGCGAGATTGTAGTAGCAACAGATACTATTTCAAAAGCCAGCTTATTCAACAAAAGTGCAATTTTCAGAACCTCGACAGGATCTAATTGGTCAAGAAAAATATTTTCTGACAAAGCAAAAGATACTATTGATTTCGCTCAAGACCAACCTGACAACAACACAGATAAGCCAGACAAGACAAGCGGGAAGATAAAGCGTCTTTCGTATATTCCAAAGAAGATGAAGAGGTCACACAAGGCGAACCGTTGGAATTATAGAGTGGATGATGAGGAAACTGCCATTGAAAGCAGTAGTACTACAGTTGTCACGACTCCGACATCTACAGCTGTTGAACGTTTTTCCACAATCAACACAGTTTCTTCTTCTGAAGAAACACCGGTTGAAGAAGATGAAGATAACATGTCTTCTTCCGCAGTAAACAATAATGATCGCTTATCAGTCGAAGATTCTGATGGTGAAGACCGACACATTTTTTTAGTGAAGAAGCTTGTCAATGAAAAGGATGTTTCGCGATTGTTATCACAAGGCTACCGGTTTGCAGAACCCATCTTTATCGCAAAGACAATGGCTGCAAAATTAAAGATTCCTACCGATAACATGCGACAGCACTTTGTTGATATGCAACAACTATTAGATTCTTTATCTGCATTAACGCAACATGACTACTACCCAACTGTTGAAGAACCTACACCAGATCCAACAAAATTTAAGGCCTCAACAAAAGCAAGTGTATTCGTTGGCTGTTTTGTACTAATCAACGAGGGCAGAGATGATGTACTAAACTTGGAAATTCTGGTCGATAAGGCAAAGCGTTTTTCCTTCCCAACTTTGCCTTTAAAGAAAGACAACAGCAATGTGATTCAATTGGACCGAAATGAAATCGATTTCATATGTAATCTGCAGGGGCAATCCCTATTTGATATAGCGCAATTAGAGCAGAAATTAGCTCAAGAAGGAAAAGAAACCTACCAGCCCTCTATTCAATTTATCAGGGCATTCCAAGATGCAGCAAGACAGCTGATTGACTCGACTTCCTACAGTAAAGCTCTTTATCAGACATCTAAACTGCATACAACTATTATGGACCTACCTCCATTTTCACTTACAGCAGGCCCATGCCAATTGATCGTTTTCAAGTCCTTTGTAAATGCCCCTGGTACATTGGCAGCTGTGAACCACACCTCCTCTGAACCTCATAAATGCATTCCTGTGTCTATTTATAAGCCGCTCTGCGGTTTTATTACCGACCAAGCTGCTGCGATATATCAACAAAGCAACTCTCATCACTCTCATCCAACCTATTTCATTCAACAGCAGATGTATCGACAAGCTGGTGGTTACCAACACCAACAACAGCAATATCCTACGACACCTACAACCGATGATGAATCCCAGAAGACTGAAACGTTGGAAATGATTGATATGGATAGATTGCAGTCTTCTGAAACTCTCACAGTTTCGAACGATCCCTTTTCACTTCCTCCACCTCCAAGAGCAAGACGCAATAGATTCAAATTGACGAATGCTATACTTAACAATTCTCCATTTGATATTTTATCTCCTACATCTTTATCGAGCGACAGACCAAATTTACTACCGTTGAAGCAACTATCAGCGCCACCTCTTACGGTTCTTTCAACAAGTGATAGACTTTGGTGGATTAATCCCTTAGTGGAAGAGACCATTCATAGTAATATGTAATATGTAATTTCTAGAATCTATATACTATATACTATATAATTTATTATTTATTTTATTAATTGACTTCTTTGAATAACAAAAAAAAGTTGTAAATATCCTTATATATATCATTCCTCACCTATATAAAATAAAAATATATATCATTATATGAATTATACTTCATTATTATTGCTGCTTTTAAATTTAATTTTTAATTAGTTTTTGCAGAAACGCAGCTAAATTGTTATTTTGAAAAACTTTATTTGCTTCAATTGAATCGAATGGCATTAAATCTCATTTCATACAAACTCCAAATAAGGACATATGCCGTATTTAGAGATTAAAATAGTAATTGTTATTATAAAAAGTCGGTCTCTGATAAAAATATATACAATACTCTATTTTAATGATAACAAGAGCTTTTATCAAAATGAAGTATTGTGCCAAACAGACATATTTTTCCCACCCTGATATAAAAATCGTTTGCTGAATGACAAGAGCTGTTATTATTCTGAAATATTCGTAATAATATGCTATTTATGTGTTAACGTCCAGTTTTAATATTTGGACTCCTATAAAAAGTACAAATGAGTTGCAATTCCTCTTCGCAATGGAGCACTTATGAGCAGAAAATAGGACTGTGGTATCAGAAAAAAAAACAGTAACAGGTCAAATAAGTTTTTTTAGGCACCAACTGTTTCCTTTCTAGTTCATGTAAAAAACTTCATGTTTAAAATACGCATCTTTTATTGGCTTTCAGTACAATAAAAGAAAATAAGCTTTTTTCAATCAACTTACTTAAATTTACTTTTTGTACTACCTTGCCACGGTTTTGTCTATGCCATTATCGCTTATTGAAAAAGCCAGCTTGAATTGAAAGAGAAATGAAAGGCAAAAGCATATGAAATCCATAAAAGTGTATTTTTCTTTAAAAAAAGAAGTCAAGCTGATTCTCGAGACTGGCACATGTGCTACTTGGTAGATTATTATTACAAGACACATAAAGTTATTTTTACATAAGAAACCAATTTTAACAAGACTGACAATGTACCCAAAAATATTTTTTTATTTATTTTTACTGCTTCCTACTCTTGAGGGCTCTTTAGTATCCTCATTACCTTATCTACTAACATTGGTGTAAAAACAAGGAGAAATCAGAAGAAAATGAGGGGGCCGTTTTTTAAAGATACAAGAGTTTGTGACGCTGGCGGTTGTCATCAATTAGAGCAACCTTTATGACATATTTATTAAAACAACTCCTAACTTTAATAATGCCACATCAATTTATACATGAAATTGATATAAAACTAACAAAATATTTTCTCGATTTTTCTCAATTACTTGTAGGTACGCACCAATTACTTGAAAAACACAGTGTAATAAGTTTACGTGGCTTTTGCTCATTTTAAAAAAATCAGGTTTATAGAACATATATCGAGGCCTTTAATGGTGATAGCATGTTAGTACCGTAAATTTTGTTGGCGGATTCATTTACATTTTATTTGTATGGCCTTGCTATTCTATCTCTATAATAAATGAATAAGATATTCTAACTTGTTGTCAATAGATCTTTATTTATTTGAGAAAAAAAATAAAAGGAGTGTCTTTTTTTTCATAAGTTATAATGCTTATTGATTGTATTTATGATAGTTTTACTTTAACAAATGGAATATTTAAATGGTATTACTAGAACAAAGAAGCTTATAAGAATAGTTCATCAAATGATTCAAAAGATTACCGGCATTAAGCTTCACGACGAGCTCCTTAATATTGGTATGATCCTTGATTTTGTCGAGGAGTGCATCTAATTTGTCCTAATCAGTAAGATCTTTAGCAAAACCCTTTGTGTCGCTATCTTTAAGACCGTCAAAATGGTTATAGTGTTCGTCAGATGTGAGACCTTCCAGGTTTTGAATCAAAACCACAAGCAACCGTAATATTATGTATTTCGTCATCTACTGTTTACATTTACTACAATAGTTGTAACAAGTATCCGCTTGCTTGTTTTCGTTCTCTGCTTTTTCTTGGTTCTGCATATCGTATAACATTATGCAGACCACTTCCTGTTTGTTTTCTTTGTTCATGTGATCATCAGCAAGGGTAATATTTTTGATACAAGGCTTGAATGTCACGCAGTTGACATATAACTGGAAAATTATTGATGAAATAAAAGAGAAGCACTGTGGTTGTATTATGTTTCATAATTCATAAAATATATATGAGTGTAAGAGATGAAATACGTAAAAATATGGGATAAAAATATTTTCAGCAACACATGTTTGATTTATTTCTAGATCACCATGATGCATTAGACTGTAAATCACTCTTGAAAATCATCTTCCAGGAAAGGAAATTGCAGCATCAAGATGTATATATTTTTAAATATAGTATTTAAAGATTAATCAGTAAAATATTTCTTTTTCACTATAATCTTGTTGTCTTTTGATAAAGAAGAATTATATAAACAATCATCACTGTAGTTTAGCTATTGCTCATAGAAAAGTAGGGTAGATGCGCTCAGGCGCTTTTTAGATCGATTCAAATGCAAAACAAAGTCGCCGATCATTTCCTACAGATTCTTGTTTTATAAATAAATAAATAAATAAGCAAGTGAGTAAGTAAGAAATAGAGAGCTACTATCATCTCTAAAGGGTGCAATAAAACATTTTCCTTATATTGCTTATTTATTATCTAATAATTATTTTAGCATCAAGAGCAACAAAAATATGGACGGTACTCTTGACTTTAAAGATAAATTGAAAACAAAAGCATCCTTCTTCAACTTCATATAGTTCAAATTAAGCCAGGTTATTTTTTATGATTCAATAACGCCATAATAACACATAATCAATGAAAAGTATTCAATCATTTCAAAGATTTTGAGGAGAAAATAGTCAACCTGTTATCTCCGTTTTTATGCTTTATCTTAGACGATCATACATATATTTATTCTCACTAAAAATATGAAAGATAGAAAAAAGAGTATGTTTATGTAGTTTAGAAAGCTTTAACAAAAGTAACTTATATCACATCATCGGTAATATGTTACTATAATTTCTATACTAAGCATATGGAAATACAATCTTACTATCTATATCTTTTCATTTAATACATAACGTGAGTATAGAACCAATACAAAAAT
>VCJJ01002244.1:27887-54734 GCA_024139415.1 Backusella tarrabulga | reverse complement strand
GAAAAAAAAAAAAAAAAAAAAAAAAAAAAAAAAAAAAAAAAAAAAAAAAACATGTTGTCAACTATATACTATGTGAGGCAGCGTTATTAATTTTATGATACATGATACGAATAGGTATACATATTCTAAGAAATAATAAAAAAAGAACATATTGAATAATGTAAAAAAAGTAAATCAAAAGCAAAAGCAAAAGCAATAGCTTCTACTTCTGTTATCAGCAATAATAATCAATACTAAAATACAAATTGACGCTTTTTAAATGATACTCGATATGGTCCAACACCTTACAGTTATAGATCTTAGAAGGTGTAATTATGTATAAGCTAGTAATTTTACAAATATACTGATGGCATCTTAACGCTATTGAATGGTCTTACGCAAAAAATCTGACCTAATCTAGAATTACACATGTCAGTAACTCCGGGTTTAGGGTTACATTTACTTGTTTAACCTCCGGAAACGGAATGCACACCAAATTCATCTGCATAGTACGCAGAATTGCCACGATCGCTCTAATAATCAATGATATATTCTTGTTTTAAAGGTTAAAACATTGATAATACTATCAGTAGCTATAGATTACAAAATTATAAGTTTTTTTAGGTTGGATAATAGAATGTGGATTATGATTCAGTTTATTTTTTTAATGGTATTGAGAATCTATTTATTTATAGTTTTGTCGAAAACCATAATAAAAATGGACCTAAAATCACTGATTTTTATAATCTTACTTTCTTTATTTATGTCTCCTATTAGTGACATCAATGCCATGGACTCGAAGACTGAAAACTGATTAATGTAAGATCTAAGATAATAATAACATCACTAGCTATTAAAATACTATAAAAACCAACATTAAATGTTAGAACATAGACTTGTAGTAAAAGTATTATTAATTTTTTTTAAAGATATAGCCTAAAATTATAAATTTAAGGGCACCCTAGATTGCATCCTCCTGTACTATTTCAGTTATGGTAACTTTACTAGGGAAAATGTACAAATGCGCTAGTCATAAATATACAATATCTACAAAAAAAAGTATAAAGTCTTGATTTTTTTATACTTATATCTGTTCTCTTTTTTATATACTTTTTTCTATATTCAAAATATATTAATAAAAAAATGCGTGCTTCACTTATTGCTTTGATTGCCTTGGTTGCTTCTCCTCTGATGGTTTTCGCTGCACCTTCCTCTCATATTGGCTCTCTTGCTGAACGTAATCTTCCTCTTGGTAGCGGTCTTTCAGATAACTTGGGCGCTCTTAAACCTCAAGAAATAATTGAACGTGTTCGAAATCTTACCGATGATGATGCCCTGAACTTAATAGATAAACTTAGTGATAGTCAAGTCGAAGAACTTTTAATGAGCCTGAATGATGAAGAGCTTACTGATTTCCTCGGTAAATTTGGAAGCAGTGGAAAAGTTATAGATGCTGTTGATAGACTCAGTTTGAACCAATAAATCGTTTATAGAACAGCAGATCAAACATTGCTTAATGCAAATTTCTTATAATTAAAATAAAATACTTATGTTTAAACCTAACAGTACCAGTTGTACTCAGATCTTTATTTAAAATCATTTTTAATTGGTATATCCTAAAAATTGTCTTTTACCTCTCTTAATAAACGAGATAACCTTTGAAACCACTAATAAGACACTAATAAGAATATTTTGAATGAAATTATTAATGATTATTAGAGATTAATATTTCTTAGTCCATTACAAAAAAAAGGAAAAAAAAAACTCAGGTTTTTCGCCACGCTGTTAGAGGGATTGCCAGAGAAACAAAATACAAGAAGACATAATATTTACAAATCAATGATTCGTTTACTTCACTATTAAATTAAGGGGAGCACTATTTTCTATCTGATACAGTACGTAACACTACACAGCTAGCTGTTTTCGCTTTATATCTATCAAAAGCAAATATGAAAGAAAGATTCCCATCCGTTAGAGGCCAGGTACTTTTCTACAGCCGAAATTGGTATATTACATTTTGATATCCAAGTGTATTTGGAGAGACTATATCCATTATATATCCTGTTATTGGACAGCCAAGTATCATTTTTATCAAGGTTACCACCCTTTTCAATCAGTAGAATACTTTGGAATATACTTTAATCGAGCTGTTTTATTCTTAAAGGGTCATTATAGACTGGTTATTAATCGAAGCTCGATTTGGTGTGTCAAGTGACAATATATTTTGTTCTTTTCAGCCAAAAAAAAATCATGCGAGTAATTCAATGAGACTTGTGCGTAATATAAAGACAGATGTTATTTTTTCCGTAAACAATTCCATTTTTATTTACTCGTCCGTTTGGGTCACCATACATTACGATCCGTGTTACGCAATCAAATTTAAAAATTGGACGATCTTCGCTGAGAATCTTTAAGTACTAAAGGCACATAATGAAAAGATTCGTTTTTTTTTTAAAAAATAATTATTAGGATCAAATTCATAACATTTGAAGTTAATATTTTATGGAAGTACCAGGTAACTGAATATCCTGAGTATACACAGCCTCAAAAACTGCATATTCTACGGAGCTAAACGTTTATGATATTACGTTTTTATATCACCGAGAGAAGTTTTGTGTAATGACAACAATTCAATTTTGGACGCTATCCAAGTTTACTACACTTTTTCAGTACTCATTACTAACAAAGTAATAATGTTTTAATATCAATACTATCTTTTAAGTGGGGAGCGCGACTATATAAACATTTTCTTGGTTCATTGGTCATGACCTCATTAGATGCTTATTTAACTACCAAACTGGAGCTTTGACAGTTACGTGGGTGTATGTGTGTTTTCACTCTACAGTTTTCAACTCAGTTATCTTCTTTATTCATTTCATTTTTTTAGCGGTTTTAAAGTTTATCTGTGGCTATTAGCGTTACAAAATTTGAGTGATACAAAGTAGATCTTGGATATGCCTTTTTTTGAAATCTAGTATGCCACAATTAGACTTGATGACAGGTTAATGAGATAAAGAAAAACCATGTGTAAGGGAAACACGAGAAAAATGATGCTGCCGCAGTCTATTTTATTCACAAAACAAAATTTATTATTTATCTGATTAAATGGATTTCAGAGTACAGCCTGTTTTTCAAGTTTATTTTTTAGTATGAGTCAAAAATAAACATTTATTACAATTTGAGAGGTTATTCTTTCCCGTATCTATTTGGTACCTTTCTCTTTTCCTATTGTCCTTTTGATTCAGACACGATTATTAAGTCTAATTTTTTAATATAAATGGTAACATAATAGAAAGGGCGATAATAACTCATATATTAGATTTATAATGAAGAGTGGAGATAAATGACAAGGAGATAAATCATTGACTTTAAATGAAATCTACTGTATGAAGTCTGCCTCCAAAAATGAACAAGCAAACAAAAATATTAAGTCTCCTTCAAGTAATTTAATTTTGATACTTTGATTATATTCCATTCAAAGACCTCTCGGTTATATATTATGTAGAAATACTCCTATGTAAATATACATAAGTTATTAAGATGAGTCTGGAATAATTCATAGATTTCATATAATCCATTATTAATTCTGTTTGCTATTACAGTAAAGCACTGTTATTTCTTCATCATTTTGTATATATCCTAAAAAATTTTATAATTCTTAACTGTGATAAATATTAAACTATTCGGTCATAAGCAACAAGAGATGGAATCATGATCTTGACACTAGTTTCAAGATCAATAGGTCCTTGATATAATTTATAGCACAGCCTTGTAGGCTCAACTAAAAAAAAAGAGAATTCTCTAAGTATCAGGAAGGTCATTTACCACTTTACAGATTTATACAATGTACCAAAGTGAATTAACTCAATTATTTTCTTTGAAGAGTATACAGATTATTATAGTTCAACTTCTAAATCAGAAAGATCCATTTTGGAGATTATAATATTGTATGTTCCATTATTCAGGTACAAATTACACCTACCATATCATATAGAACTCTGCATATCTAATACGGCAAAAAGAGTGGAGTGAACATTATTCAAAGTATTCCAATTTTGAGGTGTAACTATAAAGTTATTAAAAATTAAGGGGGTTATGTATATTGTAGATTTCGCACTTGAATCATATCATATTTTGAGTAAAAGGCTGATCTGTGTGCATAATAAAAAAGTGTTTAGCATCTGCCATATTAAACGTAATTTCAAAAAGAGAGATAAATGATTCTGGAACATAGGATAAATAGAGGTGATACAGTCCTGGTGTTTACTTAAATCAAGTGATTTAAATCTCGTTACGTTTATCTTTTATTGTAGGAGTATGATGATTTTAATCCAATAATATAACAATTCGTTTTAGATTCCAAAACATTACGACTCCTGGGGCCGCTTTTGCGCTGGATATGTTTGGCAATTAGATAAGAATGGATTTATTTGAAAAGGGTTTGAATGAGGCATTGACTTTCACTATAAAACTATACTACTTAGCACTTCAATAAAAATAAAGCTTAATCAGTTTCATATTCGTTAAAACGAAGAAAAAGGACCAGGCCTAGAGCAATTGTTACTCCAAATTTTCGTGTTAGCTCATTAGTTTATGGGAAAAAATAAACACTTCTAACAGCCAAATAGAGGATGCTTCTACTGCGCTTTTTTTAATTAAGGAATAGAGTAATATTATTAATCTCCAGTTTTAAATTAGAAAGTTTTAATAAATGATAAGAGTTAATGGTAATCAAACTGAAAGAAATACGAGGAATAGAATGTATATTTTACTTATTTGATAGTTAATATCAAAGTAGTGAGTTCCAAAAGGTATTTCTCTATATTCAATAGATTATTAAACATAGATTTAAAAATTGTATTATTCCTAGGTTTACTGGTTTGTCTTTAAAGTACTTGTATTTGTTATGTAAGATACTTTTACTTGTTTTAGAATGCATATGAGGTTTGATAATGTTGAAACAGCCTGCTAAGATATAGTAAGAAGACAAAGAAACCTGCTTCCAACTTATATTACTCACAAATTATATATATATATATATATCTTAACTAGTAAAAGCGCATAATAGTACCCAAATCAAGTTTAAAAGGGCCGCAATACATTATGTTTGGAAGTAAAAAAAAGAAAAAAGCATTAGTCACAGTACATATCGAACCTAATTTTTCTGTTCAATAGTCAAAATAAAACTCGTCTTTCTCTTCTTCCTTTATTTTACTTTATCAAAGACGAACTCTATTAAAATATTGGCATTAAATCATTTTTGCGTAGAATATCACCAGATTTCTTTCAGTTTCTGAAGTTCAATTGTGCTTAGATCATGTCTATTGAAATGTATATTAGAACGAGTTTTGTCAATTGGAAATTGAATAGGTGAAGAACCATACTAAAATGTATTGTAATTTGAGATCTTGATCATTTTAAAATGCATTTCCATACATTTATACTGATTTAGAGAGTACAGATGGTAGAATTTAATGGTTATAGCAATACTATCATTGCCAATGTGTGAATGGGGTTGAGTTTTTAATCTGAGTAAATCTAACTCCCTGGATTTTTAATTGGTTTTTACTCGTACAGTATCTCAATCATTTGACACGAAACAATATCTTTTACATTTACTTGATTTGAATTATTCAATCGTTTGATTATTCACTCATATTTTTTTAGACAAAATAATACGTTTTCATTGGTTCCTGAAAAAAAATACAATTTTTTGGGTAAACCATTTTAACAATTGTTTTTATTTCTTTCAAAAATGCTTGCGGTGTAATTCGGTGTAATACAGTAACTGCGCTTGTCATTTAATGCGTTGGTTCCAGAAAACAAAACAAAACAAAATAAAACTATGCTGCGTATCCATTCATCGGGATTTTTCAGCTTAGAATGGATTATTTTTAGCCACCTCATGTTGACATAAGTAATCATTTTAAGGTAAGGCTTGTGTTACCTATTGGAATATAACCCTATTTCTGCATTTAGCATTAATCACTTTATGTAGAGATCCATGAACCATTTGTTTAAGAAATATGCTATTACTTTCGATACAGTATAGAACAATAAAAATCGTAATGATAATAATTATTTTTTTAAAGCATTGGTTTAATATTGAATCAAAAATGAAAAGAACAATGGCATAAATAGAATGGGTTGCGTAACTGGAAAAGAAAACTAATCTACAAACTAATTTGTTTGTTTTGTTATTGCATATAAATCATACAGTAATAATAAAAAATTGGTGATATTAGTGAAAAATATATAATAAAATCGATAATGAAGGTGAAAGAGAAAGAGAAAGGGGGAGAGCTTGGTTTAAGAGAGATGAAATAAAGTGAAAATTAAAAAAGATATTATTGATGTACATGGGGAATATATGTCGTAAATATATTTTTCTTCTAATGAGACTTTAACGGTTATGAATCTTTTCATGTCTTTTCATATCATATTTCCTTGCAAAAGCACGGTTACAGAAGCGACAAGCAAAATCCTTTGGTCTATTTGGATCATGTGTTTGCATATGCTCAACAAGATTATGGCGACGTTTAGATCTATTTAAAAAAAATTGAGTCAGCAAAGGAACAATTCTTCAAATACTATATTCAATTTACCTGTGATTACAAACAGGACATACAAATTTTCTGTCGGTATCGGACATCGAGGTTCTCTTCTTTAAGGTACATGGTTCAATAATAAAAGGAAAAGTACGTTGTTGAGTCTGTGGAGGCATTGAAACGGATCTGGGTATATGGGGTTCCTGTGATTGTGAATCTAATAGTTGCTGATGCTGGTATTGCTGTTGATACTGTTGCTGATACTGCTGCTGATACTGCTGCTGATACTGCTGCTGATATTGCTGTTGATATTGCTGCTGTTGCCCGGGATAGTGATTTCCAGTTAACTGCGTTGGGACTTGGTTTGTGCTTGACTGTGGTATATCATCAAAGATACTGTATATTGAACTCAAGTCTGAGCCAGTAGCAATGGAGAATGTCTCATCAATCAACTCTTGGTTATGTCGATCATTCGCATTGAATGAATAGTAGTATGGGAAGTAGGCCATTTGTTTTTTTGTTTTTTTTTGTTTTTTTTTCGTTCCTTTTTTTAAGTATAGTGTAAAGAGGAAAATTAATAAAGAGCACAAGAGCAAGATGTCAGTTATTTATACTGTTTTAAAGGTGGACTATTTTTAGGGAGCTCTATGATCTCTAATTATTCGTGACTGGTTATTTGATTTTAACTTTTTTTGTTTCTCCAGCCAACAATACACTTTTTCATTTTTGTCTAGGCTTTTTGTGCCAAGTGATAATAACAACTGAAAAGGAAGCCATGTTATTTAAACGTACCAGTTACTTTATAAAATCTCTGTTTGACCAAAAGGTACGATTCTTGCATTCGACGAGCTTGTTTCGACCATTAGCTTTTTATGCCATCGTTCCCATTACAGAATCTAGAACTGCTGTACTACGTGAGATGCTGGAGAGAAATTTAAAGGACCTCGGAGTAGTGGGAAGAATATATCTGGCCCCTGCCCACGGTATTGGGGGGATAAATTGTCAAATGGCTGTACCAATTCATCAAATAGATAGCGTCAAGGCATATTTTTCGACCCTAGAATCTGACTTTGGAAAGATCGAATATAACAATGGTATGCAGGATACTACAAAACCATTTAGTAAGTTACGAGTTGCTTTAAAGAAAAATGTAAGCTATTGGGGGGTCAATAGTGTAAAGGTCGCAAAAAAGAGGGGGGGGAATAGCGGAAGTGGGGGGAGTGAGTAACTAAGGAAGCTCAATGGAGGCTTATGGCTGAGCACTGTACCAAGAAAAAATTCAACCAATAACATTTAAGTTAAACAAATAGTTGGTTGCGGTCCGCTCCCCGATAACAATAGAAGATTGTACTAAACAGCCACATCACTTGACTCCTGAACAGTGGCACAACGAATTAAAAGAAAAAAACGAATCTGCCTTTTTATTGGATATGAGAAATCAATATGAATAGTAAGTTGAAGCTGCTATTACCACTTTGAAAGAGAAAATTTAATAGTATCTCCATAGTGATGTGGGTCGCTTCGATCATGCGGTTAAAATGAACGTGGATACATTTAGAGAAGGGATGACATTATTAGATGAGCTAGTGAAAGATAAAGGATCAAACGAAGATATATACATGTACTGCACTGGAGGCATCCGGTGTTCTGTCGCAGGTGCTTATTTGAAAAATAAAGGGTTTAATAATGTTAAAATGGTAGGAGATGTGTCACATGTATATTTGGAATGTATACGTTAAATGTTATTGTTAATTAGCTAAAAGGTGGTGTCACAGCTTATGGTCACTATATAAAAGAGAACAACGGGGAATCTATCTATAAAGGTAAAAACTTCACTTTTGACGGTCGACGAGGAGAGCCTATTACCAATCATGTGTTGGCCCAGTGCTATCACTGCGGCAGCCCCTGTGACCACTTTACAAACTGTTGCAATCAATACTGTCATTTATTATATATCCAATGCGACAGCTGTAAGCAAGAACATTCTACTTGTAGCGACCATTGTCAAGATGTTGTGGCTGGTAAAGCTAAATACGCATTCGACTACGATTACCATCGCCAAGTTCAAGGAAAATCATACGAACTGGACAGTGTTACAAACTGATTTAATGAAGTTAATGAATATCAAAAAAACAAAACAATAAAGAAGTAACCACAGTTCCGATTTTCTGTCGTTATTATTATGACTCATCCAACAGTTTGGTTCACTTTTACGTGTGTTTTTGATAGCCACACTCTCTGGTGTGTACCATCATGAATCAGCCATACTAAATATATACCAAAATGCTTCGACCTAAACTATTAATGTGGGTATAAATCTAGGCACGCGCAGCAAAATTATTATGTATGTGTTTATTTACAAATTCTGAAGATCTAGATTAGACATTTTGACGTTGAATCAAAGCGGAAACGAATACGCATTTGTTGATACAAAGTATATTTCTGTGTTTTTTAAACGCATTTGTATTATATCTACCCATATCATCAGAGCCAATTAAAGCTATATGATTATGAAATAAATTATACAAATGCATATATTATTTAAACAGCCACTGCGCCAAAATGATGATGGTTTTGTCCGTTTAAAAGCAATCTTGTCAAACAGAAAACCTTATCTGAAGTTGTATATACATTTTGATCTATGAACTGATTTTTTGAGGTCATCATGTTTGTGATACTATTTTTTTTTATTTTCATACTTTGAATTTTAGACATTGGGCTTAGCGTGATTTGAATATTATTTTCTGCGGCAGCAGTTACGCCACCATCACATATGTTATGAAAAATGACATTTCCGATATGTTTTCTGAATGAAATGTGCAACACAGAATTTTGACTCATTTTTTTTTATTTGTTACATTAACGAAGATCATCTCACGAAAAAAAGTGTAATGCTGTGTAATCATAAAATCTTGTGAAAATAATCTTTTACCGCAGTAGTGCTGGTTTTTTTTGCTTCTCCCCCCAAGAGTCCGTCTGTTGTATACACTTAGAAGATATACACCCTACAAGCTTGGTTTGATACTAGTTTAGTAAAGAATATGTTTTTAAAATTTAAAATGATTGCTTACTACCAACAAGCACAATCTCAATATAAATTACATCGTCATTAAGTTATCTCACTAGTTACATTCAAGAACAGCGCGAGATTATTTTTAAACGTCTCTATGTTGAATTTACTGATTCTATGATTAAATAAAAAAAGTGTGGCGTTTGGAAGAAGTATGGCATATCCAGAAAGTCCGATCATCAACGAAATCAGGCAATTTCTTGATTGACCTTTATTGTTCCTGAATAAAATACGCTCGATATTGTTACATTAAAACCCATTATTTGGTGTCTTGATATCGATTCGCTAATCAAATACAGTGTTTCTGTACCAACTTGTCGCTTTCGCCAAATTTTGTGTATATTTTGTATTATAAAAATAGCGAACCGATATCAAGACATTAATCGTCGACAAACATGATGATGCAATTATTTTTCTTTTAGTTTCCCTTAATGCAGCTAGTTACAAACCACTATTTTTGTTCACAAAGCTCGTCAATGAACCATTTCTTCGTCAACTTATAGCTCTGTGTCTTTAGGGAATGGTCTTTGATTTATATTTTCCGAAATAATTGTCTTGGACATAGTTTTATTGGAGTAACATATATCATAATCAATGAACTAGTTCGAAGTTTTTATTCTGTAGATCGTTTTCTGATAGATTTTGTTACAGATAAAGCTTAATTAGCATGTATCTCGTCTCACCAAAGATATAACTGCTTTTGTATTAACATTTACTGTTTTTGATTTTTTTTTTGTGTATTTCACATAGTTATCATAAAAAGCATATATGCTTTTTCGTAGTTTATTTACTTGTTTTAAGTAGTCATTTCAATTCATATTGGTTTTGTTTACTATAATCATTATGTCATATCCATTCTTCTCGTTTTTCTTCTCAATTGGGAATATAAAATTAAAAGAAATCACTGTGATTTTGATGTTTTTTTCTAAAAAAAGTAAAGGAATATTAAAAATAGTATATGGAAACAATCAGGTTTTTCTACAAGATTCGCATTAGAGTTAACATGGTTGACTTGATTTATTAATAGAAAGCAAACTAATTTGATCAAATAGCATAGTATGATAGGACATGTTTTGGTCTCCTGTTTCAATAAAGATAACAAAATTCATTCATTACCAAATTGAAACCTACTAAAAATAAACCAAAGAGGAAATGAAGGATCCCTATTATATATGATAAACAGCGGGACATTAAACGCGGTTTCTATCAGAAAAATGACACCAGTATTACCTCTGTTATTTCACGCCGTCTTCATAATTTAGAAGAAAGAGCCTGCTCCCAACAAAAAAGTATTCGAAATGCCTTATGAAGGTTTAGATCCAATAAGTGAAACCACTTCTTTGATTATTTTTAAACCCATATTTTTAGATATATATCAAAGTTTCTTGTTACTTTTGTTTTTGTTTTTGTTTACACATATATACTTTCAATTTTTAGATCATGAAGTTGGTTCTTTTCGGTACAATTGCAGCTGTCATTTCACTTGTTACAGCAATTCCTCTTGAAAATGCCACTCCAGTTCAGAAAGATGCCACTGCTGCTGTTCCTACTGCTACAACTGCTGCTTCTGCTACTCCTCCTTCCCCTATTTCCGTTACTTTCAGTGGCATCCTTCCATCCCATTCTCCCACATACCTTCCTTCATTCCCTTACCATGGCCACGAGAAAAAATCACCTACCCCTACTGGTCCTTTGACATACAAGCCTACATTTAATATTTCCTCATATCCAATTCCATGGGCAAAGCCTGATCTTAACAATACCGAGATACAAGCAGCCATTAACTCCATCAATTGGACCTATGTACCTAACATTCCTTCCAAGAATATGACTACTGATGTCAACACCTATAACTCTGGCGCTGATCCTGATTGCTGGTGGACTGTTTCTACTTGTGGTGAACCCAAATTGACTTATTTGCCTAAAGACATTAAGTATTGCCCTAAAGTTGGTGACTTTGGTTTGGTATGCTGTTAATTTATTACTTTTTTCATAATTTACTACGGTCATTGTTTAGTTTTACTAACACATACACTTTTCTTCTTAAAAAAGACATATGATGATGGACCTTTACCTCCTAACATCCAAGAAAATGGCGAAAATGATCCTTGGGCTGAGCCTCGTCTTTACGACTATCTCGCAGAAAAGAACCAAACTGCTACATTATTTTGTAAGTTTAAACTTTTTTTTTGGAGAAAAAGAAACACGAGAAAAAAAGGGGAAGCGTGGAAGAAAATATGATGATTCATAGAGTTGTATTTTAACACTGCGTGTATAAATATAGATATCGGCTCCAATGTAGTTGTCTATCCTGAAGCTACTGTTCGTGCCTTAGAAGCTGGACATACCCTTTGTGCCCAGTAAGTTATATCCTCCTGTTTTTCTATAGGTAATTTATTTTTAATATCTTCATTTGTTAGTACTTGGTCACATCCTCAAATGACAACCATTACTAATGAAGAGATTGTCGCTCAATTATATTTATCTGTCCGTGCTATCAAAGAAGCCACTGGTGTCACCACCCGCTGTTGGCGTCCACCTTATGGTGATGTTGACGACCGCGTTCGTGCCATCGCTCATCAGATGGGTCTCTCTACTATTATTTGGGATAGTGATTCATTCGATTGGGGTATGCCTTCAGTCGCTAACGATTTCCAAGGACAATATAACCAGAGTACTGTCGATGGCTTCTTTGAAAAGTGGATCACCGATCGTAAGAGCGGTGTTGATAATATACATGGTCATATTGTTTTGGAACATGAAACAAGTAATGTTACTATTTTAGCCGCTGAAAGATGGCTTCCTAAACTTCAGGAAGCTTTCGATGTAAAGACGGTTCATGAATGTGCACCTGAATTACCCAATCCTTACTGGGAAGAATAGAATAGCACTTTAATATTTATTCACTTCTTTTCATCATAATATTTACATTTAATTCGTTTTTATATCATGTACAATAAAACCCTTCACCGATTACTGAATTATAATTCATAAAGACTGGTTTGCTATTGCATTCAAAAATCTATTTATTTATTTATTCAGCAAGAATGAGTCTTTTCGCCAACATCTTGAGTGAGGAAAATGGTCCATTTTCCAAAAGCAGAATGTTTAATGACAGATGGTTTTAATTTTCTGCGAATCTTTATTTTTTTATTACACATGTCTTTATAAAGTACTGCTCTTTTTTTTTAAAAAAAAGAAGGAAATATATGATAAATGTCAATTTAAAATGGTTTTTATATTTAAAAGCTACAAATTTTAACAATATATCGAATAAGCATCTTGTCGAAAATATTTGTAAAGAGGATGAAATAGAGCCTGGAGATGATAATCGGTAGATCGCTATGAAAGGACTGGGATTGAAACATTAATTTAAATATTTTATTGCATTTATAAATACCACAGTCATTAATCAGTGTAGATATAAAATCTCTCGAGAATAATTTAAAATACAAAATAAAACTGAATATGATAAAACAAGATCCTTTTAATTATTAAAAGAGTAGAGCAAATGAGATGCATGTTTACTAATAAGTCGTCAAATATGTAGAATCCAATTTTTGTGGTACAGGCTATGTTTTGCATGACAAATATCAAGGTAAGATCTGATGGACTTGAAGTTCAGATTTGAATTCAGATATTTTTTCCAAGAAATCTGGTCTATTTTTCTGACAATTTTACCCACCATATAAAAAGCACGTTCTGCTATTATTTTTATCTTTGGTTACTCCGTCTTTTTTTAAAAAATTAGTTCTAAATTTCCTTATTCTCCTTTTCCCCTACTAAACTTTATAAACTTTATATGTGAACCTTATTCCGGACGTGTTTTTTTATATTAACATTTCTTATAATGCTCATATCTATTATTGATGACAATGGAAAACATCTCACTCTCCTTTTTTTTTAAGAAAATAATCATGGTACTTTAATAGAGTAATGTTAGCTAAGTATATAGATGTTTTTATTGTTAAGTCTATTCATGTGGACAGACAAAATTACTTCATGTGGTTTGCATATTTTTTGAAAAACTCTCCAGCAAAACCACTTGTTTCCCGTAAAATATAAAACCTCGACCTTATTTTTCAAAGGCCCGAGTAGAAATGATATATACATATTTACCGTCCCATTATTAGAAGGTAAATGAAGTAGAGGAAAAGAAAATAAGAAGCAAAAAAAACACGGTTAAAAAACATGGCTTTTGATTCGAGTATATCGTTATCTTACCTTTTTAAATTGGTAAAGGCAAAAAAAAGAAGACTATAAAAGAACCAGTAATACGGGCGTTTGTAGCTTATTTTAGAAGGTTATTAAGACGCTTTCTCTCTTTGTATTATATAGAGCGAGAAGAGCCAATATATAAACTCGATAAGATAGGATGAATAAGAAATATCACTTGAAATTCAGCCAAAGCGTCTGAATTTCAAGTAGAAAAATGCTAAAAAATAAAAGTTCAAACGGAGAAGAGACGGGAATTGGCAGAATGTGAGATTTTGTTTACACACTTTGACCTCGTTTTTTTTATATATTTATTCACATTTTTTTTTCTCTTGTCCAATTTTCTCTTTCTTTTCTCTTTTCTTCATATTTAATTCATTTTTTCATATATAATGTGGAGACACTTCTCAAAAACACAAAAGGTATTGGCTGTAGCCTCTGCAACCACTGCTACAGCCAGTTTGGCCTATTACTTAAATAGTAACAAGAGAAAGAACGTTTATAAGGCTACAATCACACTTCAAAACCAGCACCAAAGCAATGATGGTTTTTACTTGCTGAATAAAAAGAATGCGGCTTTGGCTGAAGCTCTTCAGGAGGAACAAAAGTTAGATAAAGCGCGTGACTTTTGGCTTGCACCTTCACGTGAAGAAATGATTAAAAGATTAAAAGAGAGTCATAAAGAAGATCCTTATGATTTATTGGTGGTCGGCGGTGGAGCCACCGGCGCCGGTATTTCAGTTGATGCTGCCACACGTGGTCTTAAAGTAGCCATGGTAGAAAGAGATGATTTTGCATCGGGTAAGAATATCAGTGTAGAAAATGAAAAAGGATTATATTTTGTAAACTGACTCA
Source organism: Backusella tarrabulga (assembly GCA_024139415.1). NCBI lineage: Eukaryota > Fungi > Mucoromycota > Mucoromycetes > Mucorales > Backusellaceae > Backusella > Backusella tarrabulga. The sequence continues at coordinate 40,067 of VCJJ01002244.1, read as the reverse complement.
TCCATCTTTTTAGGTACTTCTTCCAGATCAACAAAGCTTGTTCATGGTGGTGTCCGTTATCTTCAAAAGGCTATTATGGAATTAGATTATGAGCAATATAAACTTGTATGTGAGGCCCTTCATGAACGTAAGATCTTTTTGGACATCGCTCCTCATCTTTCTGATCAATTGCCAATCATGCTTCCTGTTTACCAGTAAGTCAAATTTTGATTTTTTCAGGGGAAAATAAAATATAATTCGGGGGTGGAGGAGCTTTTTATTTTTACGAAAAGATCGGGTATTTAAATAAACCTAATTAACCTTTTTGAAGATGGTGGCAAATCCCTTATTACTGGGTAGGCTGTAAGATGTATGATCTTTTTGCTGGTCGTGAAGCATTGGAGAGTAGTTATTTCTTGACCCGCTCCAAGGCTCTGGAAGCTTTCCCCATGTTGAAGAAGGATGAGTTAGTTGGTGCTCTTGTTTACTATGATGGTAAGGATAATAAACAAATAAAAAACCGTTGTGTAACGACTATTAACTTCCTTTTTCTCCTATATTCCTATAAAAAATATAGGTCAGCATAATGATGCTAGAATGAATGTAGCTTTGGCCATGACAGCTGCTTGTTATGGTGCCACTGTCGCCAATCACTGTGAGGTTACCAGCTTGACAAAGAACGAAAATGGAGAGATTAATGGTGCAATGATGAGAGATAATATCAATGGTGATGAATGGGAAGTCAGAGCAAAGGTAATATTAGCAAAACATGGTGTTAACAAAGAGAGTCATGGAGATGTAAAGAATGAGAAACGCGTGAATAGGGGCATATGTATATTTGTGGAGTATTTCTCTAATCAAGCATCCTTTTATATATGTGTATTTAGGGTGTTATCAATGCCACTGGTCCCTTTACAGACGGTCTTCGTAAAATGGACGATGAAAAGACTCTTGAAATTGTTGCTCCTTCTGCAGGTGTTCATATCATTCTCCCTAATTATTACAGTCCAAGAAACATGGGTCTTTTAGATCCTGCCACCAGTGATGGTCGTGTTATTTTCTTCTTGCCCTGGCAAGGAAATACAATTGCTGGTACCACCGGTAAGTTCCAAAAACAAATGATATGGAAAAATGGAAGATAGATCGATATAGATTAGATTCTAAAATTCAACGGTGACTCTTTTTTTTTAGATTCTCCTACTGAAGTTACCCAAAATCCAATGCCCAAAGAAGATGAAATTAACTGGATTTTAGATGAAGTCTCTCATTATCTTAGTGCTGGTAAGCTAAAAATAGTAATAATGCTTTATTATAACGTAAACTAATTTTTTTTCTTTATAAAAGATGTCAAGGTTCGTCGTAGCGATGTTCTTGCCGCTTGGTCTGGTATCAGACCTCTTGTCCGTGACCCTCACGCCAAAAACACCGAGTCTCTCGTTCGTAACCATATGATTAATGTCAGTGACAATAAGTTGATTACTATTGCTGGTGGTAAGTGGACCACTTACCGTGCCATGGCTGAAGAAACCGTTGATAAGGCTATCGAGGTATTTGATTTAAAGCATGCTACCAAATGTAATACCGAGAAGACCATGTTGATTGGTGCTGAGGGTTATAACCCCACCATGTTCATCCGACTTGTTCAAGAATTTGGTATGGACACTGAAGTTGCACAACATTTGGCTCAGAGTTATGGTAACCGTGCATGGGCTGTTGCTTCTATTGATGATGCCACTAATACCACCTGGCCCACTTACGGTAACCGCATCGCACCAAACTATCCATATATCCAGGCCGAAATTAGATATGCTGTACGTCAAGAGTCAGCATGCACTGCCGTTGATGTTTTAGCTCGTCGTACCCGTCTTGCTTTCTTGAACGCAGAAGCTGCTCTTCAGTCCCTTCCTAACGTCATCAAGGTTATGGCTGACGAATTAAACTGGGATGAAAAACGCCAAAAGGAGGAGTACAAGAGTGCTACTCTTTTCCTGACTACCATGGGTCTTGCTAAGGAGAGACTCGAATAGATATTAAATTATATTATTTGCTTGTCCTTTTTCTATTTTTTTAAATACTGTAAAATATTAATAACACCAATAAGTTAGACTTTATAACTCGACTTTGATTTTAAACATGTGTAATCTAGTGAAACGAAAAGTATGAGAAATAGACTAAATACTCTATCTGGTTTTATGGCCGTTAGAAGTGAAAGGATATAATACATGTGAATTGGGTGGTTACTTTACATGAGGAAAGAATAAAATAGAATGATCCAAATAGAAGAATGTGAACCAAGTGGGTAAAATAAAAATAATAAATTTACTAGAAATGAATATCTTGAGATTGTTACAATAATCACAATGCATTTTGCTTTATCAAAAAAGCTGCATACAATTAAAAGGTTTATTTGCAGAATTTTCAAAAAACTATAGACTTATTGGCCTGATGCTAAATTATTTTTTGCAGCAGTTTAGTCTAGTTTGTAAAACGCAATCACTTTTTCAACCCTTCAAAGTTTCCACTGGCGCTGCATTACATAATTGACACAATTGGTCAATTATTTCAAGATAATGTGGGCTTTTCCTATTAAATTATTTTTTCTTTCTATAATGTTCCTGTAATCGTTTATCTACAATATATTTAGACTATTAACGTTTCGTGTGATAAATGTATCGATTCCACTGCATCCAGTAGTGATATGTCTTTAAAAACATATGCTTTGAGCTCATATGAAGAAAATGCAATTGGATGATCCAATATAAGGTTTATGCTTTCTATTAATACTGAATCTAATTAATTATAATAAATTTGAATAACGTCTTAAGCAAACATATATATTATTTAAAAAAAAATTGGTCAGGAACAGATTGATCAAGTACTGCATTCAATAGCATATCTACTAAAATGTTTGTTCATTGATAACAAACACAAATGCATTCGATTTCTTTGCTGCTTATACAGATAACAGATAAAGGGCGATTTCTTCAGGAGAAATAAATGAAACAATGCCTTACATTTTTTATTTTTTTGAAGCCATTATTATTTTTTTCTGAACCATTTGTTTAATAGAAAAAGTATTTGATATCTTCGTCATTTTCTATTCGATACGTCATATGCAACGTATTGGTATATATATAAATTTAGCGAAGTAGTAAGAAAATTTTATGTTAACCTTACTATTCGTTCAATCCTTGATTCTTACATTTTAAGGAAGGTATAACATTAATCTCATTCATGTCTATTGTTTCTCACTAATTTACTTTCTATCAATCGCACTACAAATCCTAATACTTGTATATCACACACTGCTCTTTGATTGTTTGGCCAGCAATAATCAATTGTTATGTATATGTAAGGTCAGACATGATCCTCCTTATACATCAAGCTTCAGGGACTGTATACAAGACAACACATATCAGTGGGTATTTGGTTTCCAGTGTAATTCCTTTTTGTTATAGTGAGGAAGTGAATTACGCTGCTTTCTTTATTTTTAAGCAATGGGATCTTTTTAATTCATTATCAAGCGTTGGGTAAACAGATCCAGACAACAGATAAGGCTTGATTTTCTTCTGCATCTTCCTTTTCTTCTTTTTCTTTATCGATGTAAAGGTGAAATTTACAACATGCAACCCTAAAAGAGGAGAAGTGATCGTCGACTTGCAAGCGGAGTCCTGTATAATCAAATTTCACTATAATAAGATGTACTTTTTTTTACTTTAGCATTCGCCAAACCCTTTCTTTCTTTCTCTTAATAATCAAACCATATTAAAAGTAGGATACGTTATATATAAATCATCATACTGAAGAAAAAACTAATGAGTGTTTGCTTCATTTTCATCTTGTAGGTTTATATAATACCAAAACATGCGATTTTCATTACTGCTTGCTACGCTTCCAGTTCTTGGTTTTGGTAAAATAAGACATTTATTGTAATATATGGTTATAAATACTAAAATGAGCTTTATTAGTAAGTCCGGCTACAATACCGCCCTCCAAAAATAATGCTGCTACTGAACAATGCCTAACTCACATTAAAGGCTTACCAACTCAAATCAGTTCTCTAACTGGCAATGTAAGTTGTTAAAAAACAACATCTTTTCCAGTGTATATGTTAACTTATATTTATACATATACAGCTTACACCAGAAAAAGCCTTAGGCAGTGTTGATGACTTCGAATCAGCACATAAAAAGGCTGTAGATTACTGCTGCCAAGCATCAGTAGATGCTAGCAGTGTACTTGCTCAATACACCGCAGTAGCCCCACAGGTAACACAGGCATTCGGTTTACTATACAATCTTCGCAAGACTGTTCCTGACCTTGGCGGCATTCAAGATAAATTTACTGCACTTCCAGACTCTCTTTTGGAGTGTTCTAAAAAGTATCTTCAGCAACCACAAGAAGAAGCATAATAAGCTGATTACAGCAGAGTTTTTATTTTTCATGCATGTCTGAAACGCGATTATTTTCAATAATATAATAATAAAAAGCGAATTTTAAACGCAGTCTATTTTTTTATAATAAAAAACAACTCATCCCCTTTTCTTCTTGTTTCTTCTTGATAAATAAACCAAGATGAAGTCAGCTGGCACACTTCGAAAGAAGGGCTTAGGAGAAGTCGACAAGTTTCTCAAGAAAGAGAAGGAAAAGATTCGAAATGCAACTTCCTCTTCGTCGTCATCATCATCTCCAGTGATTACCGCACCAAAACAGACAACAGCTGCCGCAAAATCACCTCGTCCAACTACCACGATTAACCAGCAACATATAACAGTCGACTTGCATAGATTTGCAGATGATAATTTACAACCTGAAGAATGTAAATAGTAACAATAGCTACCAAAAGCGCAGAAAATGAAAAAAAAGTAGTGACTCGTCATATCTTTAGTTGTTCGTCGCTCCTTGGGAGAAGCCAATGAAGAGGGAATTCGTAGTTTTTATAAAAGTTTAACAGATGCCAAGAATGTAGTCGGAGGAGACTTGCAAAGAAATGTATATCGAAACTATACCGAGTTTGTATCGATATCAAAGGAGATCTCCAACTTGGATGCGGATGTATTAAGCGTAAAGGAGTATTTGAATGAGCTGAGATCTATTTGGGAGAGCTTTTTGGCTGCTACACATTCTAATGACTCATCTTCGTTGAGTAGGTTTAATCAGGACAAACTCGTATTAATGTTAATTTAAAAAAATAAATAGATAATGCAGAGTCTATTTTGCCATCGAGAAAAAGAAGCGAAATGTTGGCAACGGATATGACAAGCATTTATCGTGCTCAGATTACAGCATTGTGGGAGAACGTGGAAGGATCACAGGTATTAAAACACAGGATAATCAAATAAATGGATATTTATATTTATTACTTATTTTAGCGTTTTATTCCTCAAGCACAAAACCACCACATTGTCCGTGAATGCGTCAATTTCTACGATATCAACACAAAGACTTTACAGCCACGACAAGCTGTCCATTTATTTCTTTTAAATGATTGTCTTTTGATTGCATCACAGCGTAGACGTACGCAGCCAAACAAGTTTAAGTTGGTTGCCGATTATTGTTGGAAGTTGCAGGATTTGACCATTGTTGATATTAAGGATTCACAAGGTAAGAGCAAAGGGGTAAGTGAAGCAGTGAACTATGTTTTAATTATATTTGCAATGTTTTTTAGATCTTAATAATGCATTAAGAATTGTTGTTTACCCCGAGACATTCATCTATAGAGCAGAAAGACCCGAGGATAAGATTGGGTTGTTGAATGCGTATAGAAGAATGTTGGATAACAACGATGACAGTCAAATGGATATGCCACAATCAGGTAATATTAAAAAGTATAAACCATGTTGTCATGGTAAATTAATGTGTTTGTGTAACATATGCCATTTTAGCTGATTTAAGAAAGGTAAGCCATTCAAGAGTGTTTAGAGTATTTTCTTATTTAACAAGCCATTTACAATAGACCCGTGAATCATCAATGCATCCAGAAAAGGAGAAATGGTTAACAGAGTTACCTGACCAATTAGAGGTATTGATTGCATTAAGAGAATTTGAAAAGAGCGTTGTCTATTTAGAAAAAGGTAGGTAAAAAAAGGAGAAAGGCTCCAATTCATGTATATGAACCTTCTCTCTATTCTATACATATAGCCCGTCATATAGTAGTATCCTCATCTACCGCTTTACCACTCGTTAAACAATCCCGTGAACATATCAACGAGTATACGGACAAACTTAGTGATATTATCAGTCGTGATCTGAGCAACACCCTGTTAACAAAGATTCAATTCCAGCGTTATGTAAATTGGCTTTTAAGATTGGATAAAAGTGAACGAGCTCGTGAAGTTTTTCTTAGTACTCGTACACTCATTATTAAAAAGAGAATAAGGTCAGTTAATTTGTCCTTATATAGACAGATGGTTCTGACAAATGTCTGTGAATAGACAGCTTGTATTCGAAGGTGATATAACCACTTATATCAGTGAACTTGCATTAGTGGTGTTTACATTGATACGTAATACATGCGAATGGTATAGAGATTCATTTAAACAAAACGATATGGCATCGGGTAACGGCTAAATAGATAAAGATTGAAGGAAAATAAATGAATAACCTTGTTTTTTTTTAGGCTTTGTTACCTGGGTTAGAGAGCAAACAGAAACATATGCTGATATTTATAAACGTCAAGTGTTTGGCCAAAGTCAGTTGAGTTGTCAAGTGATTGCTGATTGCTTCAAGTCCACATTAGAACAGTGCTCCATTGTAAGTTACTTTGATCAATCAATCAAGGTTAACGGTGCTTAACAAATACATAAAATAGCTTCGTAAAGTAGGTTTAGATCTTAAATTCCTTTTGGAAGATTTATTCTTGGAGAATGTAAAAGAAACTGTCTTGGGCTATGAAAAGAAAAATGAAGAAAAGATATTCAAGTTTGCCAGTAACGATAACTTTATGCTTGTTTCTAGCCAGGGTCTTGGTAGGTGTTTAGCCATGATAATATGTTGCTTTGATATTAACACAGAAACCATAGGAACCGATGTTAGAGTGACATCGAGTGTAGTCAGCTTCTATAATCTATTGATCAAGTATACAAATGATATTTGCCTTTTATCCAAAATACAGGTCAGATTATAAAAGCGTGTATGATCAGTATACCTTTTTTTTTTGTACTGATAAACCTGATCATCATTAGTTATATGCGACAGTGATCGATAGCGTTTGCCGTTTGACAGAATTTTACTTAAAAACCATGATTAGTGAATCACGTAAGCGGAACCTATCCAATGAGCAGGTAACTACCTTAAAGTGGCACCAAAAATGAGCAAGAAAGACAGACTAACTAGTTGTAACAGAGAACCACAGCTTCCATGAATGTGTCATTTGTTTTGGATAATGTTGTACCAAGAGTTTCTTCGCAGCTGAATGTAAGTTGTTTATATTACATAAAAAGGAGAGAAAGAATAGATGGAAAAAAAGAATGGGAATGATGGGGTTTAGAAAAAACAGAAAAGGGGTTGGATAAATATCAGTAAAAGGGTGAAATGATGTTTTTTTTATAATAATACTCTCTATAGTACCACTTTAATCGGCCTATACCTGAATTAGATACTTTACGTGCAAGATTAAGAGGTATTAATATGATATAATCCTATTTGCCTTGTAAAGAACATTCAAGTTGACCAATCCCACTTTTTTCTTAATAGAACTGGCTTATAATTAATATATGTTTTTTATATGTGCTTGGTACACGTGAAATGTGTGAAACCCCCACTAATAAATAAATACCATCATTTTTTTGCTTTTTTTTTCTCTCTTCTTCTGCTTTATACTATTCTCTTTCAATGTTTTTATTATTTATTATTGTTACAGTAACTTAATCTTATTTTAGGCTCTTTCTGCTTGCTTATTTGTTTACCATTTATACATACTTTTTTTTTTTTGGAAAACGACACTAATAAATTAAAAACACCTCTCCGTTGCACTATCTTTTTCTAATAATCATATTTTAACCCTCTAAATTACTTATTCCATATCATCACTTCTATAAATAATTTTACTATTACTACAAATTACAATTCATAATAACATACAATGGGTAAAAACTCTGTTAATGCCACTTGTTCCCCCTTGACGACCAATAGCTCCGCCAAAAGTCTTGTGGCACTTTTATCTGTCCTTCTTGTCATCCCTGCTACCTGTGCATACTTGATTTCAATTATAACAGCACTCCATCCACCTCTAATGATACCTAGTTCGATTGCCTTCTTATGGATTATGATTGAAACCTTTTTTTATATCAACTTTGTATATAACCGTAATAGACTTCAAGCTCATATTAAACCTAATACTCCACTCACAAAACAGCAACGTGCGGCATTGTTTTGGAACTGTGTTCACACTGTAAACGATATAAAGTCATGGAGTGAGGGTTGGTTCTACTATGCAAACGATTATTCACATCCTTCTATTAATGATATTAAACGAGATAATTTTGCACTTTGGTATGAAATACTGCACAGAACCCTTGTCTTTAAAAAAAGTACTAATTTAAGCCTATGTAGGTTTGCCTGGGCTTTCTGGCATGATCATTTAGATGTTGTTCGACAAAACCAAGAATGGAGTGATGAAATCGAGTGGATGATGGATACAGCACAAGCCCATTTTAAACACGAATTTGAACATGGATTCAATGATGGTATTGAATGTATTCGGTTAAATCTGGATCCTGTTGAAGCCATACATCGCCCCCTCTTCGTTTACTTGATACTTTACGTCGCTACAACTTTGTATAATGAGATTTTTTTGCATACAGTTTGGAATTTCAGCCAGGGCCAGCGGGTACAAGTGTGGGGAAGCACTATGCAATACGTCGATCAATGTTACTACACAGTGAAATCATTCTTTTTCCCTCCTGAAACGTCACTTGAAAAAGAGAGTAAGAGTGTCAAGAAATCTGTCGTTTCTTATTACTATAGACCTGTGCAACAAACAGAGGATGAGACGATAGTACCTGTTGTGTTTATCCACGGAATTGGCATTGGGACATTAACTTATGCAGAATTTGTGCATCGACTTGGTAAATTGAATCGGCCCCTCTTCCTTGTGGAGCTCCCCTATGTCTCCATGCATATGGTAGATGATGTACCAACTGCTCATGAAACCGTCAATGCTATTCAGGATATGCTGCATCATCATGACTATAAGCAAGCTGTTTTTGTATCCCATTCCTTGGGTACAGGTGCAACTAGTTGGCTTATGAACACCAAACCTGAATTGGTAGCTGGCACCATCATGATTGACCCTATTTGTTTCTTGCTTCACTATCATCATGTTGCTTTTAATTTTGTGCACAGAGTCCCAACCAACTTAGTAGAGGTAAGTCGGGTCTATCCTTGTCGTTAAACAAGAAAGCTAAATGCTAAATATTTAATACTATCTATAAAAGCATGTCATGCACTATGGAGTTGCAAGAGAACTTTATATCAGCAATTACCTTGCCAGGCATTTCCAATGGTACGAAGGAATTTATTTTGCAAGTGACGCACCTACAGTCACGCCCTCTACTGCACTCAAAGAACCCATGAAGAACACCACCGTGTTTTTATCTGAATTGGATCGAATTGTAGGAAGTCAACACGTGCATGATTATCTAAAGGAAAGGAACGTAGATGCCCATTTGATGCCTGGACTTGAGCATGCTGGGTTTATCACGTCTGCCAAATGGAAAGATATCATTGTTAAACAAATTGAACAGATTGCCAATGAAGTGGGGTAAAATGTGTTTCACTTTAATCTAAAAGGGGAACATCAAGTGAGATCTCCCCCGTTTATAATTTTAATATACCAAGCAATTGGCATCTTTTGAATATCATTCTCCAAATCGAGTAAAGATGTTTTACCTACATTTTACGTTACTAAAAAAATAAACAAGAGGAAAAGTTTAATCTTATTTAAAGTATTTATTATCGCGCACGCACACGCAAAAGTACTACGAGAATTAAAGTAACAAAATAAAATAAAATAAAATAATAATAATAATAATAATAATAATAATAATAATAATAATAATAATAATAATAAATGAAGTAAAGAGGAATAGTTATTAAGCAGTCGATAAAGTAATTGGTAGTTTCTCATTGTTCTCGTTTTCATCCTCCATTGAATTCAAAGCCGCATCGATGCTAATCATGCTTATTGGACGACTCAGCGACTTGTTGTTAAATAAGGGACTCGGCGGTGTGCTACGACTGAATTCAAGCAACTCCGCCTGTGAAAGGCGGACAGAGAGTCTAGACGATGACCGATTGTTTTGAGAAATATAAGATCGAATGGAGGCAGCACGGGAAGGCGGTCTTGGTTGTGATGAAAGATGATGCTCTGCTATGAATTGCTCTAAGAAATCTACAATTAAAGGCTCCTTCATTGCTGATAATTTGTATTCTTCAAATGTCTAGACAAATGATGTTAGTTTTGTGTTGTTGTCAATAAAAAAATAGTACTAACCAAACGACCATCGTTATTTACATCAAAGTCCCTAAACATATGTTCGACCATCTGCTTGATTTCGGTGGTTTTATCGTCTTGGGAGAATGCTCCTGACTAAAAACATGATGTAAGTTTATGTGAAAATAAAGACGTCTTTTTTATTTATATAGCTGCTAATCAAAATGAACTCTTACCAGTTTTAGCATGACCCGCTCCAATTCAGTGTTGGTTAAATACCCATCATGGTTGACATCATAAAGCTTAAAGGACACTATTTTCATAAATAATATATCAAATTCCCTTTTAGTGATCTCGCTAATAAATTCAAAGCACTTACAGGCTAGTTTCTCTTCAGGAGTTCCTTTCGTAAAAATACTCAACCCGTCAACAAATTCGCTAAAATAAAACTGTTTGTTGCCTTGCTAATGTATAATAAAGGGAAATTCTTACTCAAAGTCAATAGCCTGATTGTTGTCGCCATCAAAGGCATTGTAAAGTTGTTCCAAAAAAGCATCGTCATTAGAAGAAACTGAAGGCACATATTTCTTTACTGTCTATATAAATACAATCATATTAATATACTCTCTCTCACTTGTGTGTGGATAACTAACCTCTTTGAATGTATCTGGTGTTATTTTGGTCTCCTTTGCAGTGGAATCTCCAGTATTTCGTGCATCTTGGGTTTTTCTTTTCGAGACTTTTTTGTATAAATTAATTAGCGACATTGCCATTTTATTATTTTTAAGAATAAAGAAAAGGGACTAATTAAAAAACAGTGGGCTTCATGCCGATTTCTTATATCACCCCAAGGCAGGGACTGCTAAAAATAAAAGCAGCGCTGTAAGCTTGACTATTTTGGACATGTTCCTCTTGTAAAGAGAACCCCTAAATGAAAATCACCTTTTTCTTTTAAAATCTATACTCTTTATTATAAATACCATCTAAAGTAACTCAAAAATAATACCATCATATTGATACAGACTCGGGGCATCATTTCGTGCCTTCTTTATCAACTTTTCCATAGTAAATCATTTAGCTAACTAAAAAAAAAAAAACTACCAAGTAGAGGACAACCATATTTGCTTGAAAACTCTGCTTTGTCTTAAAGTCTAATTTATTAGATCAAAAATATATATCGTCATTATTTAACATTGCTTTGCTTTTCTTATATATGATAATCACAATTGTTCCTCAAATCATGATTAATATTGCAAAACATCAACTTTCATTTAAAAAAAATGATACAAGCTACTCCGGCTGTGTACCCAAATATGTACTAGGTAGAAATGGAAAGTTAGACATGTAGGTAAAAGCTACTTTAATATTTTTCATTCACTAAAAGAAAAATCATTTTAAGAAAAGAAAATAGAGCTAATACAGATCTTTTAATTTAGAAATAAAAATCCTGTTTAACATGTATTTCAAAAGAAGTGATTTTCTCCTGCTTTTTTTTTATGCGAGCACAGAACTCCCATTTTCTACTGTTTTTTCCAAGAAATTGAGAAAGAATTACAAATTGATGAGAAAAGAGGGGGAATATTTTGAGAAATAAAATAACAATAATTGAGAAAAGTACAGAGAATAATTGGGAAAAAATGTAAAAAACCCATCCATGTACAAAGACAATCAATATTGTAGATACCAAGATTTAGAAGAATTCATCAGTAGAGACCAAAATAAAAAAATATAAATGAATCTAAAAATGAATCTAAAAATGAATCTAA
>VCJJ01002244.1:12433-27877 GCA_024139415.1 Backusella tarrabulga | reverse complement strand
TTATAGTGTTATTTATATGTCACGCCTTTAGTGTAGTCTCACCAACCATTAACGAGCCACATTAGCGTTTTTTTGGAGATCATATACACCTTTTAAGGCTGATTAAGGGCTATTAAGGAACGAAATGTCTGTTTTTCGGATGTGGGTTAATAATAAAAGTCTAACCTCCCTTAACCTATTTTCTTTCTCACTAGTTTTTTCTCATTAATTAGAATAACTTTTCTCATTAATTTGGATTTTTTCTCAATTTTTTGAAAAACATAATATGCAACTGAATGCAAAAGAAATTTCAAAGTGCATATTTGCTTATTTTATGACTGTGTGGGACATCGTTCGGAGTACATCAAGGACCAAATACGACTTAGGTAGCTCTTACTATTTTGATAGATGGTGTTGCCAAAGCATTTTCCCATCAAGTCTATTGTGAATGCGTACATAAATAAATGCATACATACACGCATGATTGAAAGCTAAACGAAACAAGTTTGGTGATAATATAGTATATCCACTCTCTACATATGAAAGAAGTTATTTCACAGATATTAAAAGTCATCATACAAAATGCACATATAGTAAGTCAAATAAATGACCTTCGGTGAAAGATCCAGCATACCTGCAACTAGCCCTAGTTATATAAATTATTTAGATTTGACATGTTTTTATTTACTCATATATTCTTAAGCAACCAGTAGGATGGAGGATTTCATATTGCTAAGCTAGCCAGTCAGAGGAATATCTTTCATAATTTCTAATAATAATAACGATGATAACAGATCATCTGTAAAGAAAACTAAATCGATAAGTATGCATAATAGAACATGTACCCCCCTACATGCAAGTATAAATTGCCTCGAAAAAGTCGAAAAAGATATCAACATGATGACTATTTGTGAAAAAAAACAACTTTGTTTTTGTTTATAATAACAAAAAATGAGTGCGCTAGGTAAACATAGTAAGTGCCTGTGCTGTTTCGAACGTTAGTTAAATGATGAAACCAGTTTCTATAAAGTACTCATTAGATGTTGCCTCTGTCAAGCATACCGTATACTGAATAGGAAGTTTAAAAGCTTAGAATTGTAGTCGTTGCCACTGGTTAAGGGTATATGCAGAATTTATTCTAAAATTATTGGTACTTGACGATAAACAACGCTCAGAATTGCTTATAATCATCTTCAGAAAACAATAAATAAAAACCATTATTATTAATATGGTAAAGTAAGCATCTCTTTCGTCCAATGTCCACTTTGAAAGGCCGTTTGCTTTTCTGGGTAAAATTTACTATTCTCAAATCCCTTTTTTTTCGTTTACTTGGTTTGTTTGGTTTTTGCATACAGCTGTACCACATTGACTGGATATGGAAAGTATGAAAAAGGGTTATTTAACAACGATGTTATAAATGTACTGAAACCCCCTATAATACAACATTTCTTTCTGTTAACTTTTGAATTGTTCTTTTTTTTATTTCTTTTTTTCTCTCTCTTCTTCATTTTTTTCTCTCAAGAAAAATGGCAAAAGATAGCCCTGAAAATCCACAGCAAGAAAAGGTCAACAAGAATGGCGTCCCGCTATTTAAACAAAAGGTTACCAAGCTGGATGTCTCGTTAGACAACGAAGTCCATTATGAGTTTGGCGGACCTTTGGGTGTCTGTGCCATGATGACAGGTTTTCCTTGTCTGATGCTTTATTTCTGGGTCTGTCTCGAGTACCACCAGGGCAAATTAATTTACCCTACTTCTTTAGCTGACTTTAAGCCTTGGTTCTTTCAAGAAATTGTAGATAAAATCAAACTTGGTGCAATGCCAACAGTCTGGGCTACAAAAGTGTATATGGGTTATGTCTTGCTTTCTTTCATCTTGGCTTATACAATGCCTGGTCCTGTTATAGAAGGCTTGCCTATCCCTTCACTTGCAGGAAAAAAAGTAAAACCAAAACGCGTATAAATATTTTTTAAAGAAATTAATAGTATATCCGGAAATAGCTTAAATATTTATGTAACGGCTTATCATCTTGGTATTTTACATTGGCCATTTCGTGTATCTGTCACGTGACAGGCTTCTTCCGCCTGACCTTAATAGTTGATCATTTTGGTGAACTCATGACAGTCGCTATGCTATGGGGCTTTTTTATGTCAGGCCTTGTCTACTTCGTTAGTTCAATAATGGGAAAAAATCATCGTATGTCGGGAAATTTCTTTTATGATTACTTTATGGGTGCCTGTCTCAATCCACGCATTGGTAAGGTTGATCTAAAGATGTGGGCTGAAATCAGACTCCCTTGGCCAGTGCTTTTTTATCTCTCATTATCATGCCTTTTAAAACAGTACGAAACATATGGTACCGTAACCGCTCCCGCTGCTTTTATGGTGCTTGCTCATTTCTTGTATGTAAATGCATGTCAGAAAGGAGAGGAATGTATCCCTACATCTTGGGATATTTTTTATGAAAAGGATGGTAAGTTATATAGCTTTTATATGGTTAAAAGGTTTAAATGGTAGGGTAGAGGTATACGGAAATATATATATATAATATATGTGAGAGGAATTGGGAAGAGCGAGAGAAAGAAACAATTGTGTTACACAAAGAGAAGTTAAAATATTCCTTAAAGGATTCATGCTAATTTTCTGGAATATGGCTGGCGTCCCTTTCACATACTGCTACGCCTCTCTCTACCTTATGAAATACCAACTCACTACTGGAAGTGCTATCACCCATAACCTCTCTTACACAGTTTTCCTCTACGTCGCATTATTGGCTGCATACTATGTCTTTGACACCGGAAACTCTCAAAAGAACCGCTTCCGTATGGAACAAAACGGTTCTTACATTTCACGTAAGGCTGCATTTCCTCAACTACCTTGGGGTCATATCAAGAACCCCAGCTATATCAAAACTGAACATGGAAATTTATTATTAACTTCAGGTTGGTGGGGCATTGCACGAAAACCTCATTATACTGCAGACCTGGTCATGGCCATCTCTTGGGGTCTAATTACTGGTGCAGGTTCCTTCTTACCTTATTTTTATTTTTGTTTCTTTGTCTGTGTGCTTGTCCACCGAGTGTCTAGAGACATGGAGCGCTGTGCTAAAAAATATGGAAAGGATTGGGACAGATACTGTGAGAGAGTACCTTATATCTTTATTCCTTACGTTTACTAAAGGTTGGAGTTAAAATTAATTTAATAAAATTAATAAAATATCACACCATACTTTTTATTATTAACTTGAAAATGACAATCTCTTTTTTATTTTATTTCTTACAAACTTAAATGAAGATAAACTATCAAGTATCCAAACATGTATTATTTCCATATGTATTTTTTATTTGCAAGTTATAAAAAGTCAATTAATGAATAGTTGATAATGTCAAAAAAAAAGGGGGGGGGAGAAAAAAACTATATTACATGGGTTTCTTGTCTATACATCTATTTTGTCTTATTCTACCATGCCATTTTAGCAACAAAACTATTTGGATATCTTCTAGCAATGAATTTTCTTGTTTCATCAAAAGTGAGAATCATAGCAGACCAGCCAAAGGGTATAAACCAGTATTTAATTGGAATTGGAGAGGTCTGTAAATAGATATTAAAAACAGGCACATAGAGAATAATGATAGCAAGACCTAATGAGCAAAGCATGGCAGCAAACAAGTAAAGGTTCTTTGAGGGACCAAAGATTGGGTTTACATGGACGATGGAAAGTCTTCTTGAGCGAGTGGAAAACAAGTTACCCCACTGACAGATAACCAAGTTCACAAAGTAGATGGACTGTGCAACACTGACTAGTTGTTGTATTTCATCGGCGGTATATCCCATGTAACCATCCGGACTATTGAACTTGTTGAAGGACATAAATATGGCACTTGGGGGAAGTCCATTTTCACTCATGAAGTAAAAGAACAAGAACATAGAGGAAAGCATTTCTTGTAAACCAATGAATCCGTAAGCATGAAACAAAAGTTTAAAGTTAACAAGGCGGTCCTTTTTGGGGCGTCGAGGTGGGCGTTCCATGATACCAGCTTCTGTCTTTTCCATCATCAAGGCTGTAGAAGGGAATAAATCAATCAAGACACAGATAATGATCATCTGAAAGGAGGATAACGTTTGAGGACAACCCAAGTAGATATTAACAATGACAGGCCATAATTCGGACCAAGAACCAGCAGGCAATAGATATAATATTACTTTTTTCAAGTTGTCAAATACTAAACGACCATTTTCAACGGCAACAACAATGCTAGAGAATTTATCCAATAGAACCAAATCAGCGGCCTCCATGGCCACGTCACTACCACCGCCCATAGCAATACCAACGTCAGCGGCCTTAAGAGAAGGTGCGTCATTGACACCATCACCAGTCATTCCCACAATGTTTTCGCGCTTTTGGAATTCCTTGATAATACGAAGTTTCTGGTCTGGTGTAGTTCTGGCAAAAACGATCTCTTCAAACTCGCAAACCTGTTCCCATTGGTTTTCATTTAAAGTAATCAAGTCAGTACCAGAGAGCAAAAGAGCTTTGGGTGAGGCAATAGTATCGCTGTCATATGATTTCTCCTCATCAACAACGCCATCATTAGTTTCACGAATGAGAGCAGACTTGGTGTATTTTTCTACTTCTTCCATAGGCTTGGAGGGGTCCAGATCCTTAATAGTTTTGGGATTTTCAGTAGTAAAGATACCAATCTGACGAGCAATGGCAGCAGCAGTGGTAGGGAAATCTCCTGTAACCATCATAAATCGGATTCCAGCACGACGACAGATAGCAACAGTATCAGCACTTTCTGCGCGAGGAGGGTCCACAATAGCAACCATACCAATAACACATAAATCCTCATTGCACTGAGTAGCCCATGTGGTAAATGAAGAAGAACCAGCGTTTATATCCTGTGGAATTGTCTTTTGATGGATAATGCGACGAGCAAGTAAAAGTACACGTTTACCCTCCTGAGCCCATTTAGTTTGAGTTGCGACCAAGACATCCTTATTTCTATCAGTCAATGGTTTTTCGATACCTTCAGGGTACAAGACCGAAGAACAACGCTTCAAAAGAACATCAGGTGCACCCTTACAATGTAAAATCCAATCGTTTGTAGTAATATTGGCAGAATCAATACTCATGGCAGTAGCAAATGAAGCGGTAGTAGGTCTATGAATAGTCAGCATCCATTTGTTTTTGGAATTGAAAGGGATCTCAAAGATCTTTTCAGCACAAGAATTTGTATCGGCAACAGTAGCATGGGGATTGGCCTGCTCAGCAAATCGCAAAATGGCGGAATCAGTAGCATCACCAAAAACTTCGCGAATACGGATATCTTCGCTCATTGTATCTAGGTTAAAACGGGCACCATTACAGAGAGCAGTACCTGCTTGAAGCTGAACAAATTGATGACCTAATGAACTGACATCTAAAGATTCCTGTACAATTGTATCACGGACGAGAGCAGATTCCATTTCATGTCCAAACACGCAAGTATCAGAAACAAACATTTTGTTTTCGGTAAGAGTACCAGTCTTATCAGAACAAAGGACATTGACACTGCCCAAAGTCTCTACTGTAGTCAAGACCTTACAGAGAACATTATTTTTCTTCATACGATTGGCGATCAAAGTTAAGCATAAGGTGACCGCAACAGGCATACCTTCAGGTACAAATGCAACAAGAATACTGATGGTAGCAACCAAAGCGGCAGGTAAAGACAAATATCCAGGGTACTCCACTCGAAGCCAGCCAGCCCAAGTACAAATACAGATAGTACCGACACTGCAAGAAAGAGCTACAATGATCATGACAAAGCGACGGATTTCAATCTGTAAAGTGGTAAGTGCACCAGTATCAGACAAGGATAATTTCGCAATACGACCCATCATTGTTCTATCACCTGTGGACGTGACTATACCAATAGCAGAGCCATTTACACAGTGAGTACCCATCATTGCAACATTGTGTGTTTCGAGGATATTATCATCAGTAGCATCAACAGTACCAGAGATTGGATCAGATTCACCTGTTAATATGGAACGATCAAATTTAACATCATCAGTCACCTGGATAAGACGAAGATCAGCGGGAATCTTATCACCCATTTTGATATGAACAATATCACCTGGTACAAGCACCGTTGCATCGCTGGAGCTGATTTTACCATCGCGTTGGACTAGGCATTGAGTGGGAAGCATATTATTAATGGAGTCCATGACTTTTCCAGTTGACCAATCTTGCCAGGCATTAAAGAAGGCTTGGAGTAAAATGACGACCAATATAATGATGGCAAGTGCAAGGTTAAGAATTGAAGGATTAGGTTCACCGAGAGGTTTCCAAGATATCCTGGATAAAAAGGTAAGAAAATGAATAAACAAATAAAGTTGATATCTACTGTATCTTACCAACAAATAATACTAGCAACCCATAACAAAGTACAAAAACCACCAAAGAAGTAGCTGATCAATTTCTTCGTCCAATTACTTGGAGGCTTGGAAACACAATTACGGCCATATTGATCCTGTCGTTTTGAAGCTTGATTAGAATCTAATCCAAGTTCTATACTGGTATTGTATTGTTGTAACACTTGATCGACAGTAATTTTATGATAAATAGCTTCAGATAATTCTAAAAATAAAGTGATTAGTAAATTGTGTTTTATTATAAACTTTGATCATTACCTTCTTCCAAGTTATTTTTCTTTTCCTTTTTATCCTTTACATTTTCAGCTTGGTGTTCAGAGACGCTGATAGATAAGGTACGGTAAGCGATGATAGCTTGGCTAGATGCAGTGGGTGTTCTTTGGAGATCCTTGATAGAAACGCCTTTAGAGTTGGTACGCTCTCTTAGTGGAATAGGAGCTCTCTCGAATTGAACCGTCTCGAATTGAATGGTTTTCTTTTCCTCTGGATCTGACATTTAGAGAAATAGTAGGTATCAATGCCTTTTTTTTTTAGAGAAAAGAGAAAGTTTATCAAGAATAATTAAGGATTTAAAGGAATAAAAAGTAGTGAAAAGAGAAGGAATCTATTGATTGGAAAAATAAAAGTCGGTTTAATGTGTTGTCTATAATTGTATTTATATGTTTTAAAAAAAGAGTTTGATTCAGTTGTTTATATACCTATTCTTGGCAAACTTGACAACAAGTCATGTCACAAGAGGTAATAAAGCCTCTGGCAGGTAACTTTGTTTTGAACTGCCGCTGGCTTGAGAGTTATTTTGCTATTGGCCGATTTAGGTTGAGGCATTATTTCCAGAGGCCCTTTCCACTTTTGAGGGCGTGTGTGTGTGTGTGTGTGTGTGTGTTTATTCGCACTGAGGCTTTTTGCTCGCCTATTTTCAATTCTATGATTAATAAAACTCCATTCTGTGATCTCTGATTTTGATTTTTCATTAGTCGTTAGCCTGGTAGCTGTCCTCTACTAGTTTATTTTTTGCCCTTTTTTTAAAAAAAGAGAGCAGCTTACTGTAAACTATTACACATTATTCTATTTTTTTTATTTAAATGCATGTTTTAGTGCTACTACATAATATTATCTTTCTTGTATATTTACTTTGCTTTGTAAAGTAGCATATTTAAATCTTCTTTTTACGAGATAAAAAAAAAGAGCTCAATCGCAATAATCGGAGTCGGAGATCCAGGGTAAAACAGCCCAATCAAAGATGCGCTATTTTTCGTAATTGAATAATGTCTATCAAAGTTTGTACAATAGCACAAACCTTGTTTTAAGAGAGGAGAATGGTGATTGAAGGAATAAACGAAGTAAATACAGAAAAATAAAAGAGGAAGATAAAATGGTAATTTTAATAGTATAGTGTTTAGCTTGAATAAAGGATTATTTGTGAATAAACCGTTGGTAGTTTTTCATCTCTTTTTCGCTAACTTACTTTATAAACATCCGAAAAGACAAGGTATTCTTTTTGGTTACTCTATTTACTTTTTTGAATAAAAAAGTAAAAAAGAGCTCTCCTGGTATTAATTTACCAGATTAATAATAATAATAATAAGTGATATCCAATGCCATCCTATGGAAACTTTTCAATCATACGTGAAAGATAAATGTTAATCTTAAGGTATTTGAGATATATATTAAGTCATTTGCTATTTGTTATCATTTGTCACACCTAAATGCTCTCATTTAAGAGCAAGTGTAGATGAGAAAATTATGCCAATGCCCAACTTTACCCAAGTCATAAATCAGGAACACTTTGGTGTTGACTATGGATTTCGTCATACCAATTCAACGTTCACCACTTGAGTTTTCTCTTTTTTTATTAATATTACATACATAATGTAAACATTATTTTTTTTAATGTATGTATTCTTTTCATTGATCAATATTGATGCTTAGAAATTACCTGGCTTAAAATAATACAATTTCACCCTTCAATATTATGTCTCTTTGATAAAAAAACAAAGTGGGAATGGCAATGATTCCATTGGACGTCTTAAATCTCTATAATTTTACCATAACAAGGTTTTTTATCGCTGTTTTAACCTTTTTTCTCACTTTGGTTTCGGATTAATCTTGTCAATATGAATACAAGAATATGATAGAGGAATGATATTCACTATGGTCCTCATTCTCATCTTAACTTTTTCACGTAACTTAGATTGATTGAATAACTAAGAACTAGTTTACTATATATAATAGTCTATTATGCAAGAGATAAATGCTGACATTTTTCAGTTTTTTGTCAACAGAAATCATCATAAATAAAGCTGTCCAAAGATTAGAAGTCAAACAACTATAAGGACATCGACACATCGAGTTGGAAACGAAAATTTGCATTCATATTAATACTCATATTATTTTTTTATTATGAAATCTTTTTCTTCTTTCATCTTGACTGCACAGGTATTCAATTTAAAATATTATATTTATTTTTTCTACAAAAATAGAATATCATACCATTTGAAAAGAGGGTTATTTTTGTTTATTCCTCCAACAATTAGCTCTGTTTTACAAATAATTTAGTGTAGGCATCTCAAAACGTTTAATTTAACTATGTTATGGTTGATTCTATGCTTCTATTCGACTTTTATTTCACCTATCCAAATAAAAAATAAATTGAAAGTTTAGCATTATATTACATGAAAGCAACACTAAGTATCAATACAGCTGCTTTCACTGTGCACTTTATGTATCCTTTGTAGTGATAAAAACTAGATTAAAATTTTAATTCGCTAAAATACCGAGCACTTTCTTCAGTTTGTTTTATCATTCATATGGAGCCCTACTTATTGGAGCTACTGTATTAAGTGGAAAGAAATGGGTAGATGAATATCTTAAGGATCAACTACGTTTTGGGTTTTCCATTTTTTTTATCATCCTATGGATACATTATCTTATTGACAGTGAACTGAAACATAGGCAACTAGTAACCCTCTTTTGAAAAGTTTATATTTTTTATCCGGATTAAAAATAAAAAAAAATGACGAACAATGACTATACTTATACTTGTATATTAAAATTAATAAAACAAAGTGATGATAAAAACAGCTGGCAACTATTGTATAAATTCTAGATTCTCTTAAACAAGATAGTGAAGATGAACCAAGCCATTAAAAGAGAGAACCTTGACTATATTTATCAAATCGATCAATAAACCCTTATTTGTTCCCATATTTTGTATTTTAATGCTTAAAAAGGGGATTTGGTTTAGTTCAAACAAAGCCAAACAAAAATAATGTTAGAATCCTGCAACTTGTAACTATTTTTTCTTCTTCTCTTTATTCGATCATAGATTTACAGAGTCCTATCAATTGTAACCATCCATCATTTTTTGGTTCTACCATGTGAGATAATATTTCAGTTTTGAAAATGCACATGAATTTTTTTTTTTTGGGGCTTAAATGATTGGCGCTTATATATTTATCAGGTTTGTCTGTCCAAAATTCCTCTGGACTCAAAATCATGTCATTTTATTTTAATCAATGAAAAAAAAAAGCATACATGTACGTATGCATTTAATATTATATTTAATAATTCTAATTAATGGTAAAAACAAATTGAACCTTAATACTTCTTGCTAATTGCATATCCAAGTCATAAAATACAAAAAGTTGAAGAAGAGAGTTTATTATTACGGTACGAAAAGGAAAAAGAAATGTGTTTATTTGAAAGGAGAAACAATTTTGAATGGGCTGATCTGAGTTTTGAGCATAATTACAAATGCTCCTTTTTCCCTTTACTTTCTGCTTGCTGTGAGAAGCCTGCTACTCCTGACAAAATTAAAGCTAATATTCTTAATACAATGAAAAACAACAAATAAATAGTTATGCAAAATCAAAATATTTATTTGTATCATTCATTTTTTTCTATAGGTCATTTCTATGTACAGTTTAATAGAGAGAAATAAAGAGGAGGGGGAAGTGAATGCAGTTGCGATCTTTGTTGTATATGCAAAATGAGATTTTCTTTTTCAAAATGGAGTGTGTTAATTTCAAATAAAGTGATATGTATATCAGTTGAATGTAGACAAAATGGGCATTCTAATTTTCTGTTTTAAAATCTGCAAAAACTTGGTATTCTTGATCAATGTTATTATCTTCTGTGGATGAGGTATTATTGTTTTCGGATTTGCTTTCTTAGAGACTAGAGTCGTGATCGGAAGGGCTTTGGCTATTGCTATTGGTTGATGCAATGCCAAAAGAAGGGCTGTTGATGTTATACTCAAGGCGTGGTGATGAAGAAGTATTATTTAATTGATCATCAGAATTCCCTTCACTATTTGCAGCTTCTTGACTGTAAGAGGGAGTAAAGTTTGATACATCTTGTTGGTAAACAGGTGAAGGAGTGTTGTTATTGCTATTTTGAGAATACTGGAATGCAGCTTGCTGTTGATAGAATGAATTTAAATTATCAGTGCCGAGCATGGTTGAGGTATTAAAATAAGAAGAACCGCCAGTAGAAGAAATAGCAGGTGTACTGGGAACGCTGTTATTTGAATTTTTCAAGAGTTGAGGGTGGTGTTGGCGTAATGCATTGCTGTTACCATTGTATGTAGAAGCGGTATACTTTGTAATGATCTTTTTGAGAGCGTATGGTAAAGTCTTCCATGGGAATACCTTGACATCTTTTTCAATATTTCTTGGTTTTGGATTAGGGAAACCCATGATTAATTTGAAGAAATCTCCAGATTCGGGCTTGCACTTGCTCACAGTGAGAGGGCGGAAACCTTCAAGATTACGGCGAACACGATTCTTTTCTTCAACGCTAAAGCGGATATCCATTAGACTTTCTAAGAGATGGATGCAGTCAACCGAAGTAATGTAACAGTCATTACGTTCAGCCCAGTAGATACAAGACACCACAATATGACCACTATTAGAAGTGATGCGCTCACCTTGGGAAATTGGGCTGAAAGTACAACGGATTTCACTACCATTTTGCTCACGCCAGAATTGTACAAGTCGGCGACGGTTATCCCATTCTTCAGGGTTCCAGCCTTTGGCCATTGTATCTAGATCACTCATAAGCTTGAGGTTGGCACGGCTTACTAAGCCAGGATAGGGTTGGTAGTTTGCAACAGAGGTAGCAGGAATGTGTGCAGTTGTTTTTCCATATCCGTACTGGCTACCATGTTGGGTTTGACGTTGCTGTTGGCGCTGTGTTGTGGGAGGAGCTGACATGGCAGCTGCGGCTGCAGCTGCTTGGGACATAAACTGTTGGGTTGCTACTTGAGAATACGAAATGGATGAAGGTGTTTGAGGAGAGACAGTTGCACTAGAGTCATTGTCGAAGCCATTGAGCATGCCAGTAAAACTAGTAGCATTGCTGTATAGGCTCAAGTTATCATTATAGTTCAATGAAGATAATGAATCAGGAACTGGTGTTTGATTCATGCTATTGGGTCGGTAATCTAATTCAAAAAAAGAAGCAAGTGGATTAATAAAATGAAAATATCTTCAATAATAGTTATAAACTTACTGTCTTCATTATACATTTGGCGGCCTTGAGTAAAACCATATTGAGATAAAGCACCATACAATCCAGCGTTAACAGGTTGCTGATAAAAGTTTTCATAAACAGCAGCAGAAGCTAAGAAGTTATCTATTAAAAGTATATTAGTTAATTTAATACGGAAAGGATGATATTTCTTTTTATTTTTTACCTCCTGACGGGTATGTAGAAATGTCATTGCGTTTTTCTGTTGGAATAAACTTGACAAGTGAAGGTTCAGTTTTCTTTGAGTCAAATTCGTAAGAAAATTCAGCGACCGGATAAGTTTCTGTAACAGAGTCTTTATCAAGCATACAGATAGAGATAGGTACATTGTTGGGTGTGGTAGAATGGGTGTGCTGGAAGGGTGGAACAGTGGCAACAAGTGAAGTAATACCTTGTGCTTGCATCTGCTTAGTATCAACCATAAGACTATTAAATGCCAACTTGACAGGAACAAGTTGTTGAGGGAGGAACTGGACAACAACGGTGATGTCGGTGCCATTATCACCTTTGGTTGGGGTGATTTCAATAAGGCGTGGTGCTTCGTTGGTTTTTTGCTCCGAGGAGTTTTGCACAGTAGACCATCTTTGTTGCATTTCAATACCTGATGCAAGTCGCACAGAGGGAACTATTTTGGCGTTTAAAGTCAATAAATGTCATCTTTAATTGTTTTGTGCAAACTTACTGTCAGTTAAGTCAGTACTATTCATATCTATGTTATGTCAATGTTTATAGGATGCGAGAAAATATAAAGATTATTAGGAATTATAAAAAATGATGAATGGAAAATAAAGGTATTTATAAAGTTAAAAATAAGAGAGGAAGAAAGGAAGAAAAAAAGAAAAAAAGATGGGAAAGGGTCCTAATTATTTATATCCACAGCGGGATCTACGATATGTCAATTTCATGCCGCAGCGGGCGGGCTATTGTCCAAGTTTCAAAAAAGAGCCACATGATTTCTATTTATTCGGCTACTGAATTGCTGACTTGTAACACGATATCTTATGAACGAAAAAAGTTTTTTTTTTTTAACCAACGAACATTTTTGATGGCTCTCAGACCTATCTAAGGGTGTGCACAGTATCTTTGGAAAATGAAACTAATTAATCTCATTCTTTTTTTTTTAAAGGATAAGTTTATTTGGTATCAGATTCTTTCGAAATTTAATATACATCTTTCTGTTTCTATAACTTAAAAGAAAAATTGAAGACAAAAAAGAGAAAACGACGATGTCGCCATTATGTTGTATTCCGATAACCTCCATGAATAAACACCTACCAAAAAGAAACTAGCTATCTTTTCCATCTAATCGTGGGTAATCCGCAAAAGAAGCCGTTCTGATTAGCAATAATGATTTATTAAAGGGTATAGAGGGCTATCTAGATCTATTGAAACATTGTCCCTTAAACTTGGGTTGTTCCACTTTTACGAGTGACACTTGGAACCAGTTTTCTCCACAAAGGAGAGGAAGGGGAAGTGATACATTTTAATGATCTATTCTATTACTTTCTCTAACTCGTTTTTGTTGGTGTTTTTTTTTAAAAAAAAAAAGCATATCTCTGAGGTCTGTTCATATGTCACTCTTACATTTGCTGAATTGACTTCAAATACTTGGACGTAAACATGCGAGGATGATTAAAGCACCGATTTCCCTTTTCAAGTTAGCTTAATTGGATCACCCGACATACGTATCGATGCATGCTGTATCGATCTTTTTTTACCTTATTCCTCACACACTTTATTTTTGTAAGACATGATATTTTTTTTTCAGTATTGCTTTTATTAAAAGCAAACAATAACAATTGAGTTTAATTATACAATATATAATAATTGAAAATAAGGCATTTTGTTGAATTATAGTGGACTTTAAAAGTGTATAAAACATAGTGTCTCAGGTTAAAAAAAAGGCCTTTTTTTTTAGATAATAGAAAGTAAGGACAGCCACTAAGCTTTTTATCTGCTTTCAATCCTGTTACCGGGGCTCATAACCAATAGATTAATTTGAAAGCATTACTAAAATAGATAAAATCACTAAGTTGCACATACGCATTTCTACTACACACTCTCAGTTTTTAATGCCAATTTGATCAAAGAATAAAAAGAAAACGAAGGCGATCAAACAAGTGTATATGACATTGAAACTGTGGAGTCCAGAAACTCGTACCAAGAAAACAACCCCTTTTTTCATCAGCTATTATTATAGAACCTATGTTTAATATATAAACTTATTACTTGGTATCAGTCTCCATTTTTGAAATAAATGTTATACAATTCTTCCATATGGAATGTTCCTCCTTTCCCGCATTCTAATCCCTGTCCATTGTTTGTAAACATGGCAGAACAAGTTCACAGGTAAATAAAAAAACCCAATCTACATGAGGGTCAAAAAAGCTATGTGGCACCTTGAGATAAAAAAGGTGGAAATAAAAAAAATGACGTGATAGTTAGCGAAATTCTTTACCATGATTCTAGCATAATAATAGATGAAATTCTATATCGAGCTATCGATAAATATTTTGATTTAATGTCATAGAATTTATTTTTATGATTTAGTAATATCTCAAAGAAAAGGTAAAAGGTGAGATTAATTAATATATTGCTGAAACATTTCAAAAGTAAGCTTTTTTTTTATGTCTAATTAATGACAGGAATAAACTGGTTTCAAGCACAATGTGGTGTCAATATGACATAAAAGAGTACCTGAAATACGCTTTTGTCGTTCATGCAATCCTCTGATTCTTATCATGATTTTGTGTGGCGAGTACAGACTTCAATTGAATGATGACCGTTTTGTGGGAAGAGTCCGATTATCAGTAGTACTGACAGATTAATAAAAAAAATCATTTTTTCAAAATCAAAAATACATACTAAAAGTCATGAAGCTAAAAAAAATACCTAATTGCAGGATCCAATGTTTCATATAAACCACAAAGCAAACCTCCTTTTTACTGCTATTGTAATAAAAATAAAAATAAAAATAAATGTAATTTGTTCTTGACAGATTTTACCGAATGAGATCGTTACACTGTCTCCATGAACTGAACAAGTTCCCAGAAATTTGTGGGACGCGTTTTAACTGGGAAAAATTGCTCAATTAACATTTTCTTGTACCAAGCTTATTCATTGCATCATTCAATCCAAAGGTGAATATAAATGGAAATGAATGATAAAATAAAAAAAAGTACCAAATCAAGATTTGACAAAGGAAGCATGGATTTCTATGCCGTTACTAGCATGCTTACATTGAAACGCAACAAATCAATGTCAATAATATCATTCGCCTCTCGGCAAATCGAAATAAAGACATCCACATGTGCCACAACACAAAACAAGAAGATGGATTTTTTTTCTTTTTTTTTTTGCATTTTCCTCCAACTCTTTTCCTTTCCACGCTAGACTTTTTTGGTTTAGCGTCCCCACTTGATTGCTCCTACCAATTGTACAACATGGCTTTCCTTTCCTTCTCATTATTAAGAAGGATCATGTTTTCTTGATAAAAAAAAATCTCAGAATAAATATCA